>PVIY010023996.1:0-38668 GCA_004026745.1 Myrmecophaga tridactyla | reverse complement strand
ATTTATTTTACTGATGCATAAACAAGCAAAAAGGTTAAGTGACTTGTCCAGGGTCATACCACATATAAACATTTATTAAAAAATTAGTTGATGTCTGTCTCTCAAGTAGAAGGAGAAAAGAGATAAGGAGTAGGAAGGAAGGTTGAATTAAGGGTTATTTATATTCTATTATTTTTTCATTATTGTTAATATTGAATAATGTCTATAAAACTCACTAAAATAATTGAGAACCACTATTCAGAGTATTTTTTAAAAATTTCCCATCTCAAATAATTTTTAAAAATCACAAGGATAAAATTATTATTACTTTTTTTATTTCAAATGCCAGTATTTATAGAATCAACTGAAATTATGGCTCAGAAGAGGATTTGCTAATGCAATGGCCTGTTTAATTTCTTTGTTTTGTATTTTGAAAGTAATTAGCCCTTAAATTACTTACCAGAAAGATAAATTTTGTTTTTCAATTAGTAAAAGGGATTTGTTTATACATGATGGTAAATGTAACAGGTGTTTGAAAGGGCTGTGCTCACGAACTTAATTTTGCAAATGGTATTAGCAATGTGTAGTTTATTGGCTTTTATGAAATATGATCTACTATCCCATTAGTTTAAAACTGGAATAAACAGTAGGATGATAACACATATATTATACATTAAGAGGAATAATGGAATATTAAAATAAATAAAATTAAATTTTTCTAATTATAGAAATGTATAATTTCTATATAATACATATTATATTACATTCTATAAAAAGATTTGTCATAATTTCATCTGTGTTAAAATTTATGACAGAAGTATAATAAAAGTAAAATAGTTTGGTACAACTAGATTGAAATGGAATTTTCCAACCAAGTTAGGCAGAAAGAGCTGTAACCCTCTAGAGGGGAGTAAGGTGATTTCATGAAAAGAAAAAAGATTGATGAAAGGCAGGAATGTCCTTGCTTTTTTTCTTTAAGGAATTCTTTACAAGAATTCTGGGGTGACTGAAGTATAGATTTCAGATAAGAGATGTAAGAAATGGGCCTTCCTATAGACAGATTTAAAAAATAAAGTTGGAATATTGAGTGTGAATTTATACTGCTTACAGAAACTGTCTATGAATCTATTTGAACAAGAGGATAGAATAATATTTGCTTCTTTTTTTTTTAATTGATTTTTTTTTAATTTGCATATGGGCAGGAGGCACCAGGGATCGAATTCCAGACCTCCAGCACGGCAGGTCAGAGCTCTGCCTGCTGAGCCATGGCAGCCGCCCAATATTTGCTTCTTAAAAAGATTAAAATCTTAGCAAAATCTGATACTGCAGAGAACTGATTATAGCATGGGACATGTTATGGAGATAAAGTAGAAGGCAATTGAACCATTATACTCAAGGAATGTTACCCTTGAAACACTATTTGAAATCAAACTAACCAGAGTTCCACTTATAATTTTGCAACCTAATAACTATAAGGGTCTTAGACTGTATAACAATCAGTGTTTGCAACATCATGAGTGGTTGAGAATTACATGAAATAATGCCTGAAAGCATAAATAATTCAGCACAATACCTGGCACTAGTGATCAACAAGCTATTGCACTGTGTGTGTGTGTGTGTGTGTGCTTGTGCTTAACTGAAATGTAATATAAGGGATTATAGAGTGAGTTTATATTTCTAATCATAAGTAATTACCACAATGAATATAGGACAGGGGGAGGCTTTTGAATATTATATTGACTTTTTTGATTGGATCATGAATAAGAGATGGACAGGTTTGAGAGAAAAGGAAGAGGTTAGCTTTGGATATGTTAAGTTAAATGTGACAATAGTAAAGCATAGAAAGGACTTACTGAAGGATTTGATGAGGTGTCAATAAACCAATGATTGCACAGTAAAGATGTTAAAATAAAACAAAGTAAAGAAAGAGTGTGTTTTTGGATGCTTAACTATGAACTAGCATGTTGAGTACCTGAATGTGACATATTAAGTTGAACAAAGAAAAGAGATAATCAAACAGGTCTAACTAGTAGTCACTTTTGAAAAATGCTATTGTACTAATATTGGATTAAAATGGGAAAATGTATCCAGTAGAGGATTTGCCTCTTCTGGAATATGGATATATGATAAAATCTTCAGATCAGTTTTTATACCTAAGTACATTTGAAAATAAAAGACTGGGCTCATAACATATTCTCACTAATGAAAAGTCAGTTATGGCTAAAAGATAAAGATGTATATCAATTAGATTATCAATACTAATATGTGGCTTATTTTAAGCTATTTTTGATAAATGTAGTGATTTTCTATTTGTCAATACAATGAGTTTAATTGGATTCAAAATATAATCCTACTTGAAAATTGTGAGTTTTTTGCCTCACCATACTTTTATAGGAGAATGAGTATTTCCGCTACTAGTTTTTATTCTCTTTCATGCACTCAGTTCTCATTGATAGCACATTTCTCTTGAGATGTAAATTAATAAATATTTAATAAATATAAATCCTTGGGATAAGCCAAAATGAAATTAAGCTAAGCTTATTAATGTGATATTTAATCTGATTAACCTATTTTGAAATCAAAAGCCTTCCAATCACTAGATATTTTAATAGGTCCAAAATGATGATTTAAATATATCAATCAAACAAACAAGAAAAAGAAAAAAAGGCATTCCCCTATTGAAAAGAGTCCACCAGTAAGACAGAGATAGTGAACCCATTCTGTTGAAGTAGAGGTACTCATTGATTATTCAAATTAAATATAATAATGAATGTAGCTATTATCTCAAATATAAGTGAATTGTCTTCAATATACTTTAAATTATAGTAAGTGATTTAAACACTACTGCATTGGCAGTTGTGGCCCTTCTGTTGCCAAAATAACTAAACAGGAAGACAGCTTGACATATTCTTTATTACTGAAATACAAGAGATAAGGATTTGCTAAGCATGTCCACTAAAACAGTGTATATCAAGAAAAGTTCACAGACTACTGGCATGATCTAATAGTTTATTGACTAATCTGAAGGTAATTGGTAATTTGTCATTTCCATATTTAAAATAAAAGAGAAAGTAAAACATTGTTTCAAATTTAACCAATAAAATGCAAAAATAGTCAATATTCCCACTGATCTTTTCAATTATAGAAAACATTAAAGCTCTAGAAATTGTACTTGTGCTATAAGGGCTATAAGGATCATTTAGTCTTCTTTAGTATATGTACAGTTCATCTCAGATGATTATTTTGTCACAACATTGACATGACATAATCAATGCTTATTAAATTTTCTCTGTGATCATCTTGTATGACAGCCCCAATTCATAATGAAGAATCATTGGTTCAAAAATGGTTTGTTTAAGCATTGAAACAGCATGAAAGTGTAAACATAATTGGTATAATTTCAAGGTAAATGAAAATACTGAAGAAAAATTAAAAGTAAATTGTGATATGAGTTGGCACATGATTAGATAAGTGCAACTACAGGTGATGTTGTATGCCCAACCTGCTGAAAAAGAAAAATGCAAGTAAGAAATATGGCAAGCAATGTTTGAAAATGGAATTTTATTGAATTAGTGAATCTTTCATTATTGTAAGTTGTTTTTTTTTATTTTTTGTCAAATAGATTATGCTACCATTCCATTAACAAATATGTGTCAGCTACCTACCATGCCAACCACAAATCTAATTAGCCAGGATACATTATTTAATAAAACAAAAATTAAAGAAAAATTTGTCCTTGTTTATATTCTTGTGGGAGGGAAAAATAGCAACAACAACAACAAAAAAAAACATTAAGTGAGTTATTGGGGCTCTGTATAAATGTTTGCTTCTCTTCTAAATACATGACAAGGTCTTATTTATATAAGACACAAAAGGGAAAAATTGAAGTTTGCAGAGTGAGAACCATGGAAGCTTGGGTTTGAAGCCATGAAACCTCAACCAGGAGAGTGGACCCACCCATTACATGGAGAGGGTGAGTTTGCCCTGAGGGTAGAGGATGAGTCTCCCGCCTTGTTGCAGTGGAAGAGTCATGCAGCCTCAGGCCTTTATTAAGTTACAAGTTTACAGTTCTAAAGCTTTAAAAATATCCATATTGAAAGATGGAGACAGCTAAATATGAACATGAAAGATTGGAGAAGGCAGGCTCCAAGGTCCTAGAATGTAAGCTCCATGAGGATACAAGGCTGTTTCCCCACAAACTTGAATAACATCTGCTATAATGTAGACCCCTTAATGATCATCTCTAAAGTATTTATTGCATTTAGTATTATGTTTTATGAATTTTTATTGGTAGTTCTGTCAACCTAAAAGGATATTATTTATCCTTTCTAGTTTTCTGTTACCAAAAACAGAAGAAAATACATAGGCTGAAGATTGTGGTGTGGCAGTCTGCCTTTGAGCAGACTGACAAAGATTATTGCATAGATTTCAGTTATCTGCCAAAATTCTTTATCTTTTTGTCATTCTTGAATATATTGTGCAGTTATTTTCAAGTCTGTATGACAACTCCATTATCTGTTCCCCTTTTGGTTTGTTAATAGTGCCAATGTCTCCTCTAGGGGTTTTTTCTCCACATTGCCTTATGCCAACATATGCTTATTTTTTCTATTTAATTTGTGACATTGTGTATTTTTAAAAAGTCTTGAAATAACTTGAGCTAAAAGCTATAGAGTTTTTCTTCAGAAGTGATATAAGATGTTCCATAAATTATCACTGTATACATAGGAATTTAGATCATTTGAATCTAGGTCTACATGACAGCTGTTTCCTTTTTTTAAAATAAAAGCATCATTTTCTTTTCCATACCATTTTAAGGCTATATGAATCTGAGGAACAATTTTTAACCCAGGAATAAAGTTTTTCTACACCGCATCACTATTTGATTAACCATGCATTGTAAATGCAATTGTCATGATAAATGTAGCAACATGACTTTTTTGAAATGCATTAGTGCACTCAGATGCCTCTACTTCTAGAAGAAAACTTGAAACATAATTTTAAGATGCCCCATTCTTATAGGTGATATAAAGCTGCAACTATGAAATGGCTTCAGCCAAAATTATCTCTTCAAATATTCCTTTAGAACACAGCACAGATTTGATGTAATCTGTTTGGTATAAGAATTCCACGGGGGGCTTCTTGCCAAGAATATATTATGCAAACTATTTTTTCTTGATTAGTTCACCCTTCTTTGCTTCTACAAGGTCTATCTTCTGGGTATGGACAAAGGTTAATTGATTGGTGTCAGACTTGAGTTAGATGAATCCATATTTTCTATTCATTGGTTTCCTAGTGTCTGGATAGAAGACAGACACTGACTGAGAAATTCAGTAAAAGTTTCCCCACAAGGAAATTGTGCATCTGTTCTACCTACTGAAAATGCCATAGCATAGGTAAAGTCCCCTCTCCAGGAATGTCAGAGAGCCAGTTATCCAACATGGAGAGAGGCTATAGCACTAACTCATTTGCCAGGAATTTGGCAAACCAAAGTCTGTGGTTAGTTATACAGGCTTTGGATTAGGCACTCCCTTCCATGCCATGAAAAATGTCCCAGCTTTTTTGCTGCCCAGCTTACCCTGAAAAGACATTTGTTCAGTGGTAAGGCAGGCAAAAACCAGGCACCATGAAACCCAGCTGGATGGTTATCATGGCTTGTCAACCTCAACGCTGAGAACTACCTTTCTCACATTCAAACACTGTCCAGCAGAACATTCCATGAGGACTGAAATATTCTGTACCTGTGCTGCACAATGTGATACCAGAGAGTCACTTGTGTGTCTGTTGAGCCCTTTAATATAGCTCTACCTAAATGTATTAGTAGTGGAAATCTTTAGATGGAAAAATTATGGTGATTTTCTTTTTATGTGAAATTAGAGTATATTATTCACATATTTTATGGACATGTTTAGGCAGGGAATGACTAGAACGAAGTTTCTTTCACTGTAGTGAAAGACATGTGAATATTAGGAAAGCCAAACTGGCAATATGTTAATAGCTGAATAGGTAAAAGTTCAAATGAGTACAGGAATTCAAGTGATGATTCCAAGATGTTAAACATATTTAAACGTCTCAATGATAGCAAGCTTCAGTTTACAGGAAGAAAAGTAAATTTTATTTGGATGTTTTGAATTTCAGATAACTCAGCCATAACATGAAACAGAGTACTGATTATCACTCCAGAATGATAAGCCTAAAAAATGATGAGACTTCAAATTCACAACTGCTGTTTAAGAAGAACACAATGTAGAGTTGGATTTGTAAATTACTGGTTTGGAAATTATGCCACAGTCATATGGGTTCCTGGGTATTCTAAAGATTGATAATTGCTGATATTTATGATCACCCATCATGTGTTAGACATTGATCCAAATTCTTAACCTTATCTCCAAGGTAGGCTTATTATTTCCCTTTTTATATACATGAAAGGATTAGTAAACTTGTCCTAGGCCAAAGAAATGGTAATAAATGATAGAACTGAGAGTTGATGGATAGATAGAACTTAGATTCTATCCTGCTTTTAAAAGCCCACTTTCTTAACCACTGTGCTGTGTAATGTCATGTGTATCTATAGAGAAAATACTCTATGTAGACAGAAAAAGGAAGCACTGTAGCAAATGGATGGATTTACATTGGAACATAAAGGGAGACAAATAAGGATAGTTAGAATTTGATGTGAACTTAGTGTCACATGTGCTTAATAGGAATAAAATCTCTTAAAATAGTAGGTTTTAAAGTTAAAAGGCCACACATTGAATTCACACATCTAGGCCTATTAATAAAATCCACAGAGAAAGAATTGTGTTATATTTATAGGATTAGTTTAGCAGTTAAGGAAAATGAGATAGCATACTCAATGTTTGTATAAGTAGATGAAATTAAATGCAAAAGTAATCTGTAAAACTAGCATTGAGGCATTGCAAACACATTCAAGGACATATGTTTTGCTTCATCAAATAAGAACAAGACATTTCCATAATGTGTCAGGAAATCATATATTTAATCTATTAGTAAATACAAATATTTTAATTGATTCTATAAAAATTACTCTTATATGTGAAAAACAAAAACTAATGAAAAATTTAGATTTTTGCATGCAAAATTTTTCTTAATGTTGTGGACCCTAACATTCCTAAAATTGCAAATTATTAACTTTTGTTTATAGTTTTATAACAATGGAAAAGGTAACAAAATATTTGATACTTCAAGCAGCTAGATAAGTTTTTAAATAAATTTTAGTTTATAGGTGATTAAATACCTAAGTAGGTCTGTGGGAGAAAATTGAGCTTTCCTCATTTACATTTTATACTTTAGGTATGTTATTTCTAAACTCTATTTCAAAACTCAGAGTCTGGTTGTATTATTATCTATTGCTGCTCTAACAAATTACCACAAGTTTAGTGTCCTTAAAAATATAAATTCATTGTCTTACAGTTCTGTAGATCAGAATCCAAACTAGATATTACAGGCAAAAATCAAGATGAAGATATCAGCAGAGCTATGTCCAGCTAACGGTCTTGTTGATAAGGTTTTTATTTGTTGGAGGAATTGACAGGAAGATGGCAATGAGTAGTGGGGAAATGTAAACATGAAAAAAGGATGATAAAGGGAGAGAGGGCAAAAAAGTAATTATAAACAAACTTCAAATATTTCCCTTTAACTTTTTCATTTTTAATATTCATATACCTATAATCATTTGATGAAATATTTTTGAACAAATAAATTGATCTTAAAAGAACCAAAAAAGACCAGGAATGTTTATTAAATAGGAATTATTTTTCTTTATATTGTAATCATATAAACAAATGATAACATTGAAGGAATTTTTCATGATACCTTTTCAATTGTCAATTATACTTATGATTTGTGTACTTGTTAATTCATATGCTATATATTAATTAAAAGTTAAAAGTACATTTTTATTGGGCCTTATCAATAGATATCCTTATATAATAATTTTGGCATTGAGCCCAGGCATTGGTATTTTGAAATATACCACTGTAGATTTTAAGATGAAGCCAGGAATGAGAACCACACCATTCAGAAAATAAACTGTGCAAAACATTTATGGGTGAAAAGCTGGCATGGCTCAACAAATATATGAAATAAATGAAAATATTATTTGATTCCTATTTTTTGTTGTTTTGTAACTTTCTCAAAATTGCATGCAGTTTTCTATAGCATAAGAAATAAAATTGACGATTTTATTGGCTGCAATTGTGATGAGTTAATAGAGCTAAAGAGTGAGAAAACATTCCATGATAAAAATACAAGCATTTTCCATCTATTTATTGTCCATCATCTATCATCCATTACCTCCCTCCATCTTTCCCTTCTTTCCTTCACTCCCTCCTCCCTTCCTTCCTTCCTCATTTTCTGCTTGTATATAAAGTGATTTAAAATAAAATTATTTTTTCAGTCTTTCCTACTGATATTCACTAGCTTTTGTTTAGTCATTCCATATACACACATATTTAATCTTAAAGAGAAGATATAAATATTCTATTCCTTTTTACTTGACCCTAATCTTTTGCTATTATTATAGTCATCCTGTATGGATTTTATTTCTTCTACTTGTGACAAAGTTATTGCATTAGGAAAAAACAATAATTAATAAAAATGTACCTGAAAAATGTTCTAAGACATTTTATTCAGTTGACTACTAATTGAACTTTCTGCACATTCTCTGCAATCTAAAAATATTAAATTACTTTTATCATCAAGTAACCATGTGTAATTAGAAAATAAATAGTTGTAATAAATAATAGTTTTTTAAATAAGACTACAACTCAACCACTATTTTGGATGTATATATTAAATCAGAGATTTGATTATTGAATTTTAAAATTAACATGCAGTGATGAAAAGTAAAACTTAGAATTTTAACTCTGAAAATTTTGTAAATTATTTCAGTATTTCAAAAGCCTATTTATATGTTGTATATTTGAAACAATTTACAAAATACCATAAGTAATTATTTTTATTTAATCTTAAGAGCAATCCTATGACTTGTCTTAAATTTCATTTTTAAATAGGAATTAGAAGGCTAAAAAAGTTTGTATGACATTATACTTCTATGATTATTCATATGTACTTGTATATTTTATCCAGGAAATTTGTTTTTGAACTTGTATGTGCTTCAAATTACATTCTTCAATTACTTTATTGTGTACATGAAAAAATCAAGAGAACTAGATGAAATAAAAAATATCAAATCAGAGGCAAAACAGAATAGAAATTATTCTTATTACAAATACAGAAATTTGGCCACCATCTCAGAGATGATCCCTGAATTCAAGTGTAAAATTCATTAAATCTGTGCTTGTGAATGTGTATGTTGATGGCTGATATCTGCATATTTTCACTCAGTATTTCAGTAAATTAATGTCACATTAAATTTAATTTTTGTATGGTCTTCTAAACAAAACACTTTGAATGACAAACTAAATAAATTGAATTGCAATCAAATGAAATTCCAAATAAATTTAACTTAATCAGTTTAAATTCAATTATATCATAAAATAATTAAAAGAAATGGCATTGCTGTTTATGTTCATAGTTAAAAATCAAACTTTTTCATAATTAGAGAACTTTCAGGTTTGTAGAACAATTATGCACAAGGTATAGGATTCCTATATAGCTAGCACTCTATAATTACTACCTTACATTGGTATGGAGCATTTGTTACAATTAGCGACAGCACATTTTTATAATGAACTCTTAACTATAGTCTATAGTTTTTAGTTTTTAAGTCAGAATAGCCTCAAGATGAATGTTTAACAGTCATTGTTTTAAGTATTATTATTGAAAGCAAATACAAACAGTCTTGAACTTCTTGTAAAATGGAATCACCAACCGAGTTTTTGAATCACTTATCCTAAAAAATAGTTATTCCATATGCATTAGTTTAAAATACTAATCTCCAGAGGAACAATTTCTGAGCTTTCAAGCAAAAACATCCTGTAATTTGAATCTGGCAAAACAAATACCATTCAGTACTCAAGTATGGTTATTGCAGAAGTCTTTATTCCCTTTTCAGTTTTCTGCCTTTTTGCTGTTCTTGCCATTCTACCAGGTTTAAAATATTTTTCAAGCCTTCTTGCTCATTATTACATGAAATATGGCAATTAATTTTTTAATTGATGGATGTATTTCTAATATGTTCATTGCTGTCATGATAATGCAGTGAAGGTTGAACGACATTGTTCTCCATTGGACAAAATCAAATCGCCTGAGAAATGAATAGCCAATCTAATTATTCTATAACTCTTTAGATGAAAAATAATATAAGATTACTAAATGTAAGAAATCTGGACATTATCTAATTATATTCTAGATATTAGTAATTTATTATCATTGTTGGGAAAGACTTTAAATATATTTGGATAGTTCCTGTTTTAAATGTATCTTTTTATATTTATATCGCATAAGTAATTACAGATATTTATACAATCACATTATTTGTCTTTGGGTTTGTTTGGCTTCTTTCCTTTTATAAAACAGCCATCCTCTATAAATTTATTCAAACATTCATTTTTGTTGCAATATTTATAATTTAATTATGTTTAAAATTTTCATGAGGATGGATTATTTTTTCTTTTCTACTGTACGGGTAAGACTGATTCTGTTTTCCTTTAATTGCTGTGTAGTTTTTATTTCCCCCATTGGTTTGAAAGTTCACTTTATTATTAACTAAATCCCCATTTATCCTCTAGTACTTTTTATTTCCTTTTACTTTGATATATTGTTCCATTACTTCAAATGTACAATATTCTGGAATTTATGTGTAAATAACTGGAAAAGAAAATGTTACTCTGTGATTTGGGATGCTATGCTTATTTTTCCTTTGTCTGAAGTTTGGTTATATTTTTCTCAAGTTCCCAAGATCCTATAGCAGTTTTAAATGACATCTTTTAAAACTTATAGGGCAATTTATAAATAAGAAATTTTTGCAACATTGAATTATTATATGCTAAATACTATTACTTTCCACATATTGAAATAATTTTTAATTCCTGAAATAGGGTTTTCTAATTGTTCAAATATGGTATCTGAACATTTGGCTATTTCATATATATTCCTATGTTATTTACTTTTGTTGCCATGAGAATCTTATTTTTCTAAAGTGTTAATATTTTCTGTTATGACCTATAATTAGGAAGTTCTAGATATACAGCCAACTGTAGTATGAGCTTATGGATGAAATTATTGAATCTGAAAGATGATTGGGTAGCCTTATTTACTTACACTTTTCAGCTGTCAGTGCTGTAAATATTATATCATACCTCAACATTTTTTCTAAGTCCCCAAACATTCTTCAATTGGAATTATGATTTTGAATGCTTAAATTAAATAGTGGGTCTTTTGGACATTGCCTTTAGAATTGGTATCCTGATGAGAATGGATAACACCAACTAAATGACCCAGCTATAGTAGTTTGGAGTTGTATATACCCCAGCAGAACATGTGCTTCAATCTAAGCCATTCCTTTAGGAGTAACCCATTGGATTCAATGCCTGATGATGCATTGAATTAGACATTTTCTTGAACTCTAACTGTAAGTGAATAAATTTCCATTATTTAAACACAAACCATTTAATGGTATTTGCTTCTAAAACCCTAGAAAATGGAAACAGATGTTGGCCTGAGGAGAATGGAATGATACTATTGCAATACCAAAAAAGTGGCAATAGCTTTGGAACTTGGTAATGGGTAGAGGCTGATAAAATTGTGCGGCACTTGATAAAAAAGCTTGATTGCTTAGAAGAGACCATCAGTAGAAATGTGGAAGTTAAAGGTAATTCTCATGCAGTCTTAGAAGAAAATGATGATCGTGCAAGGAAACTGGAGGAAAGCTGAGCCTTGTTTTAGCAAAAGAGAACTTGACAAAATTGAGTTCTGATGCAAGATGGAAGGCAAAATTTGAAAATGATGTGCTTGAATGTTTAGCTGAGGGGATTTCCAAGCTAATTGTGAAATGTACAGCCTGGCTTCTCCTTGAAAATTATGGTAAAGTATGAAAAGAAAGGCATAAATTGTGAACTGAATTCTTGGGCAGAAATAAACCAGAAATTGATAGTTTGAAAAATTCTGGGTTTCATGAAAATGAGTCCCTGGACTCTGTTTGAGAGTTTAACTGAATGTGGATCCAGCCAGCAAATTCAATGCAAGTCTGGATTGGAGATGCAGTTATCCAACGAAGACCTGTGGAAAATCCTACTGTCTAATGGTTTGGACACCTGTGTACCACATGCAAAACTGATGAGGTTTTTGTGTAAGATCTGTATGAAAGGAACTACTCCCAGCTTGACTAAAAGGGACAGAAAAGGGATAGAATGAATGAAAAATCACTTCAAGGACAGGACCATAGAAGTGAAGGTCTGGAGCAAAGACATTTTCTTGGACCAAGAGAGCCTGCCCACCCATTTGTATGAAAAATGTGAGTCTGTGCTAGAGCTTGGAGATGGTAGGTCTTACATCCCACTGTTCAGTATAAGTGCTACCACCCAGTTTTCTCAGATTCCTGGGATTACAGAATGTGGTCACCAACCTGATGCTTGAAGAAGGTAAAGCCTAGAGTCTGGCCCCCACTCCAATGCTCAAAGAAGGTGAAGCCTAGAACCTGGCCATCACCCTGACATTTTAAGAGGGTGGAGCCTTCAGCACTATGTTCTAGGAACACATGGCAGCTGGGCAAGCATTCAGAAAGAGTAGAGCTTCTTCTTCATCAGGCCCAGAGGACAAAACATTGCTTTGGAGTATGGAGTATGCTGTATGGTCACAGGGATTCAGGATTGTTTGGAACCCATGACCCCTCTTTACCTTCCAATTTATCCATAAGGCAGTGTGAATATTTATTTTATTACTATACCTCCTTTATATATTAGAAGCAGATAACTTGTTCTCTAGATTTCACAGGTCCAGATAGAGGAATTGTTCTCCATGACAGGCCACACACATAAACAATTTTGGTGAGACTTTGTAATTATAATTGTTACTGAAAGGACTTCAGGCATTTGGGATATTGTTATGGAGTAAGCATAATTCACATATAGAAAGAACATGTCTTTTGGGGGCCCAGGGAATGGAGTGTGGTTGTTTGAAGCATATTTGTTCCAGAAAAAAATATTCTTAAATCTAAGCCATTGCTCTGGGTGCAAACCTGCTGTAAATAGGAATTTTGATGAGGATATTCAGTTAAGGTGTGGCCTACCTCATTAAGGATGGATCTTAATCATATTACTGATGGATTTTATAAACAGAATGAGAGAGAGAGAGAGAGAGAGAGAGAGAGAGAGAGAGAGAGAGAGAGAGAGAACGCTGTAGGAGCAAGAAGCTGAAAGCATTGAAAGATAGAGAGGAAGGGAGAAGCCAGTAGACACTATCATGTGCCTTGCCATATGGCTGAGTATCTAATCATCCCCAGCAGCCAATCTTTAGGAAGAAAAAATCTCCCTAATGATGTCTTTATTTTGACATTGCCCTAAATCTAACCATAAGCAAATAAATTCTCATTGTTTAAGCTCAACTTGTTTCATAGTATTTTTTTGTAGCAGCCTAGAATGCTAAAACACTGCTCAGAACAAAATATTTAATTCTCTTTATCATTGTATTCACAATATTTTGTTTTCTCTTTTATTACTTCTGAGCTACTTCAAAACAGTTTGGAGAAGGCATCAGAGAGCTTATGCAGTTTCAACACTGAAGGGAATTTATATGAAAATATAGTTTTTTCCCTAGAAAATTATTCTGCACCTCACATGCCAAAATAGTTATTTCACAAAGTTTAATGATGCTTATAGAAAATTCATTGAAGTGATTAGCTGTTAAAATAGGGATGGTGAATTACATTGATCTGGGCACTTTGATTGAAACTAATGCTGGACCAAAAAACAATGTATAAATAGTTCTAGTTTTTCATTTTCAATATGTAGATTCATTGGTTAATGTAGGCTGAATGGTGGCTTTCTCTTTTTAGATACATACAACACTCTACCTTTACATGATATACTTTATAATATACTTTCATTCCCTGTAGGATTTATTCTATAACTTGTTGCAATTCCCTTGCAATTTTCTGCTCTGCCAGGTTATTCCACCCAATTCCCCTCATGATAACATTTATTCCTGCTGAAAATAAGTAATAATCAAAAAGTACTACCAGGAAATGTGTGCATATATATTTAAAAAATTTTAATGCTATTATAGTGATAATTTAAACATTTTAAATTACCTAAGGAGAGTGACATCATGAAATATGGTGAGATAGGAAGATCTGGGAATCAGTCTCTCTTTATTAAAGAAAAATTGAGCTGGCAGGAATCATTAGAATCAACTATTTGAGAATTTTGGCATCTAGTTGAACAGTGCAGTATTCAGTTCAGTGCTTGTTGAAGACAGAAGCTGATAAATTCCAATGATTTTTGGCATATCATATAGAAGTTGAAATCCACCAATAAGCAGCTGTTGAAATGATGGACCATGTGTCTGGTGCAGCTTGTTGATGCCAGTTTGAGCAATATGGACTTTATCTTCCAAGAAACAAGGTTGCATGCTAATTTGCTTGGCAGTTCACTGAGCAGTTCATTAGCACAATGGCTGACCATTGTTTGAGCCTTCTTGAGCTGAAGTAGATTCCCAAGCCATACATTTCAGGGGGGAATTTAAAGAGACAGAACACCATTTCTTCTATTCATTTTCTTATTGGATCAAGGTATTCAAGGAAATCTGTTAGGTTACTGGCTAACTGCAGAGATAATAGAACAGACTTCAGTGACCAAACATGACAAGGTATACAGTACTTGCAAAAATAGTTTGGACAAGGGCTAAAGGGAAAAAGGAAGATAATATATGAACAAGTAGGGAATTTGAATGAGAATAAACATATTTCTAAGAAGAACTAACTTAAGGTATGGAACTGAAAAGTACAATAACTGATGTGAAAAAAGAAATCACTGGATATGTTAAACAGAAGATTAGAACAAGCAAAAGAAAATTTCAGTGAACATGAAGAGAGAGCATTTTAGATTGCATGATCTGAGAAGCAGAAAAAGTAGAGAAGAAAACTGAATAGAGCTTAAGTGACCCATGGTACACATCAAATGTACCAAGATATGTATTATGGGAGACCCAGAAGAAAAAGAGAGAAAGGGGCAAAAATTATTGAAGATGTTATGCCTAAAAATTTCCCAAATTTGATGAAATACATGTTTCTACATAACCAAAAATCTCAACAAATTTTAAGAAGGATAAATTCACAGAGAACTACACAACATATTAAAATAAAACTGTCAGAAGACAAACACAAAGATGCAGTGCTGACAGCAGCAAGACAGAAGCATTTCTTCACATGGAAGTGTTTCTCAATGAGATTAACTGTCAGTTTTACAGCAGAAGCCCTGGAGGTCATAATGCTGCAGGATGATATATTTAAAGTGCTGAAAGAAAAAAAAACTGCGAACAAGAATTCTGTATATGGCAAAATTACCTTCAAAAATGAAGAATTAAGAAATTTCAAGATAAGTTGAAACTAAGGTATGTTATCACTAGCAGACCTTCACTAAAAGAAATGCTAAAGAGAGTCCTTTCAGGCTTAAACAAATTTGATGCCACATAAAGTAATAAAGGTCACTGATAAAAGTAAAATGCATATGTAAATTTAAAAGCTAGTGCAGTAGTTAGATTCAGTTGTCAACTTGGCTAGGGGAAGGTGCTTAGTTCTATTGCTGTGGACTTCAACCAAAGGCAAGCGAACCTCATCTGTTGTTGATTGCATCTGCAGTCAGCTAGGAGGTGTGCCTGCTGCAATAAATGATGTTTGATTCAATTGGCTGGTGCTTAAATGAGAGACTCAACATAGCACAGCCAAAGCAGCTCAGCATTCCTCATCTCAGCACTCACAGCTCAGCCCAGGCCTTTGGAGATACAGAAAGAAATTACCCTAGGGAAAGTTGTTGGAACCCAGAGACCTGGAGAGAAGGCCAGCAGAGATCACCCTGTGCCTTCCCACATAAGCAAGAACCTCAGCTGGAAGTTAGCTGCCTTTCCTCTGAAGAACTAATGAAATAAATCCCCTTTAATTAAAAGCCAATCCATCTCTGGTGTGGTGCATTCCAGCAGCTAGCAAACTAGAACAGCTAGTATTATTTTATTTTTGGTTAGTAATACTGCTTTTTATTTCTTATAATATTTTTAAAAAGTGCATATGCTAATAATTATGAATCCATTTTAATGTATACACAATATAGAGAGATGTAATTTGTGAAAATAACAACATAATGTGGAGGGATGGACCTGGATAGAAGGAGAGTTCATCAATGTAATTTAAGTTTAGTTGGCATCAATTCAAAGTATATTGGTATAATATAGTTTGGCTGTTAACACTAATTCCCATGCAAACCACAAAGAAAGTATCAATTACATATTCAGAAAAGAAAATGAAGAGGGAATTAAAAATGGTACACATTTTTTACTAACTAAAAAGAAGGCAGATTTAGAATAACTAAGGAGAAAAAATATACAAGAAATATAGACCAAAAACAGTAAAATGGTAGAAATAAGTCCTTTATCATCAGTAATCACTTTAAATGTAAATGGATTAAACTCACAAGTTAAAGGGCAGTGATTGGCAGAATGGAATATAAAATACAAAGAGAAACATGGGCCAACATATTCTGTTAGCAAAAGATTCATTTTTAATCCAAAAAACACAAATAGTTTAAAAGTGAAAAGATAAAACAAATATCCCATATATATAATTTTTTGGAGAAATAGAAAAGCTGGCACTCAAATTTATGTGGAATTTCAGGAGCTCTAAATAGCCAAAATAAACTTGGAAAATTAAAACAGGTTGAGGGCTTTATATTTTCTGATTTTCAAAACTTACTACAAAGCTATAGTAATCAACATAGTGTGGTTCAGGCATGATGATAGACATAATACAATGTAATTAAAATTGGGAGTTGAGAATAAATCCAACATTCATGTCCAATTTTCTACAAGTGTAACCATTCAATTGGGAAGTAAAGAGTCTTTTTAACAAATGTTGCTGCTACAAAGGCATAACCACATGAAAAACAATGAAACTGAGCACTTACCTAATTTCATATCTGAAAATTAACTCATAATGAATTCTGTTTCCAGCATTTTTCATAATAGACATCTTGAAAGGCAAAGTGTATATATATATGTACATATAAAAATATATTCATTAAATTTATATTGAAAAGAGTTGCATAGCCATGTAATTTATGACTAAAATAACACTGGAGGATTGAAGTATAGTGAGAAATTGATACTATCATAATTTTTGGAATCTCAATTGTAACCTTCCCTGATTCCAATCCTATATTTCTCCTTTTACAAGTAATTCCTATCATGAATTTTTCATTTATCATTTCCTGTATTTTCATTATATAACGTATGCTTATTTCCTTGAACTTTATTTGCTTTTCAAGATGGGTAATATGCTAAATACTTGAAATAGAATGCTATGAAAATTTTAAGTTATTTTTCAAGTAGAATTTATGGAAAATATATTTTCATTAAATGCTTATTTAATTTAAATTATTTTATGATTATAGTATGTTACTTGCCTATCTTTTAGGCCTTAAATAGCTTCAGAAGCATATATTATTCTTTTCATGATCATTAATGGCTAATAATGATTATTTTATTAGTTAAAAATAAGTGATAGAAATGTCACATAAAGAGGAAAACATCATTTAAATTATTGAAGAAAGTATTTATCTGTGGTATTTTGCAAGCCTAACTACAAATTATTTCCCTATCTAATGCCAGTTCCTTTTCAATATGATGTTGGCAGCTCCTCCTAGAAAAGGTGGAATCTCTTTAACTTCTCTCATTGACTCTAAGCTTGACTAAGTGACTTGCTTTGGCCATTGTGATAGCAGTTAAAATGATAGAAGGAATGGCTTGAAAAATCCTTGTACATTGGGGCTTGCTCTCTCTTGCTGCCTTTGAGATCAGTTGATTAATCAGAAGCACTGCCCAGAACTTCCCAGGTGATACCAGCTAGAATCTCTGATCCATATAATGCTGATATATGTAAATGCCTATTTTTAAGTCATTAAATTTAAGTTTTGATTTTTTTTACTCTGCAAAATATAACTGACACAGTTTCTCTTCAAACTTGAAGACATGCATCATTTAAGCCTACCATCTACAAAGTACTTAAATATCTGATAAGAAATAGCAATACATATACTTTAAAATGTGGGCTGAGCTTGAAATAAAGGAAGGAAAATCACAAAAAATTAAAAGTCTAGGAAGAAGACAAATACTGACTGTAAGTGAGCTGAAGCCAGTAGCTACTCTTAGTGAATTTGAAGACCAAAGGGAACTCAGAAGTTTACTGTTTTGTTTTGTTCTGTTCCTTAAGAATCAGGGAACAATGTGCATAATTCAAACAATGAAGACCAATTCCATCATAGGGCTGATATTCCTAAAGATCTATATATTCAATAAAAGAGTAAAAGGTTAAAATTCTCCCCTGTCAGACAGGACACCCCTGAGAATTCATAACTGCAACTGGTTTACACTTAAGATTTGATAAAGCTAAATGACATAACATGGTTAAAAAATTCCAAGCTTTAATTAGAATTTAAAGTAGTGATAAATGGCTAGTGCCCCCATGTGCCTGACTGTAGCACAAAGAATTACTTATCAGTAAATTCACTCTCAAACCAAGCCTCATACTGTCCAACATGTAAAATCACAATGAATATGAAATCATCAATAAACTCCAGGAAAAATGAAGAAAGCATGACTGAAAATCCTAAAAAAAGAAACAAAGTGCAGAATCTGACCCATGAAGAATTTACACATTGGAACTATTCCTGTTATAGAATATTTCTATATTTACCTTAATTTAAAAATAAAGGATGAGGACTGTGGGCAGTGGTGGAGTATGGAGCTTCAGGAATCAGTCCCTCCACCAGAAAACTTACTGAACTGCAGGAACTGTCTGATTCAACTGCTTTGAAATTCTGGAGAATTGTAGAACACTGTACAACATTCATGGAAGAGCAGAAGAAAGAGGCTACTAAATTTTGGTAAGTACCCATGAATTCCATCCTTGATGTAATTGCTACCAACCCTTATTCTGAGCATCATGGCAGGAAGTACTGGGATCTTCAGCCCTGTCTTCTGTTAAAACTTGCCAATGTCAGGTGCAATAGAAAAATCTAGTGCTCTGTGATCTAGGGGTATGTAGTTCTATCGTTGATCACTCCTTTCAGGGTCATCCCTTCCCCAGAATTTGCCCTCCAGCAAAAGAGCATGGGACAGAAAACAGTGTAAGAAATAAGTAAAATAGACTGTGTCAAAGGCCAACCTGATTTAAATTTTATAATAGAGGGTTCAGAAGAAGGAGAAAGTGTTTTAAAAGTTGTAGCAAAAACATCCAAATTCCTGTAAAGTTGGAGTCTCCTAAAGCCACTAGCTAGTGCAAGCACAGGACAAGACACAGGCTCGTAAAAAGGGAAGACCCTGAACTCTGGGTTTGCCTTAAACTATATTGATAGGACAGTTGAACTCTAAATGAGAGAAAAGATAATCTGCAAATCTGTAAGGTGTCCTTCCATTAAAATGTTTGGTTTTGTTGGCTCCTGACACTCAACGAAACCTCTGTCATAACACAATCTGTATGAAAACTCAAGAAATAGACAGCTCAGGAAATAAATCGCACAGTTAACACTTAAAAAATTTTAAATGTACAACATGCAACAAAACAAACAGGACAGCATATGCAAAAGTTAAATCAAAATGGAATAAAGATATCTGGGCGTTTTCTTTATTGGTAATTTTTGATTACTGATTCAATACTTTACTGGTTATTGGTGTATGGAGATCTTCTATTTCTTCTTGAGTCAGTGTAGATAATTTATTTGTTTATAGGAATTTGTCCATTTCATCTCAGTTGTCTAATGTGCTGCTGATCATTGTATCCTCATATATAATATGAGAATATTTTTCCTGTAGGGAAAACAATGAATAAAGAATTTGAGAATCTCAATAAAGAGATAGAAATTTTACAAAAGAAACAAACAGAACTACAGGAATTGAAAAACCAGTAACTGAAATGAAAAACCTGCTAGTGTCTTCAAGAGCACACTGGAGTTGGCAGAAGAAAGAATCAGTGACCTCAACGAAAAGACAATTTAAATTTCTATCTGAGGAGCAAAAAGAAGAAAGAGCTTAAGAGTTCTATGGGACAGTATTAAGTGTACCAATATATTCATTATGGGAGTCCAACATAAGAAAAAAACCCAGATGGCTTCACTGGTGAATTTTGTCAAACATTCCAAGAAGAATTAGAACCATACTGCTCAAAATTTTCAAAAAAATATTCTATGTGGCCAACATCAACAAAATAGAAACCAGATTAAGATATCACAAAAAAAGAAAGTTACAGACAGATGTTTCTTATTAATATAGAAGCAAAAGTCCTAGTTAATAATATACAAAAGAAGGAAGGTGGTCCCTACCTTCATGCCATACACAAAAATTAAATCACGATGGATTAAAGGCTAAATATAGTACCAAGGCTATAAAACTCTAAGAAAAAAATAAGAGAAAGTATCTTCAGGACCTTTTGTTAGGCAATGGTTTCCTGGGTTTAACACCCAAACTACAAGAAAGAAAATAAAACATAGATAAATGTACTTCATAAAAATTAAAGATTTTTATGCACCAAAGAATTTCATCAAGAAAATAAAAAGGCAACCTACAGCATGGGAGAAAATATTTGGAAGCCACATATTTGATTAGTGTTTAAAATAAGGAATTCATAAAGAAATTCTACAACTCCACCACAAGTAGACAAACAACACAATTAAGAAATGGGCAAAGGCCTTGAAAGAAATTTCTTCAAAGAAGATATATAAATGGCCAAAAAGCACATGAAAAGATGCTCAACACTGTTAGCCATCAGGGAAAGGCAAATCAAAACCACAATATCATTTCACACCTACAAGTTTGGCTATATCGCTAAGTGAAAGATAGTAAATGTTGAAGAGGATGTGGAGAAATAGGAATACTTGGTCATTGGTGGGAATGCAAGGTGGTGCAGCCACTATGGAACATGCTTTGTCGGTTCCTCAGAAAGTATAGAATTAATAAATGACCCAGTGATCCCAGTTTTATGTATATATCCTTAAAGAATTGAAATTGGACTCAAACATATATATGCTCACCAAAATTCTTGGTTGTGCTAGTCACAATTGTCAAAATATGGAAGCAACCTAAATGTCCATCAACTAATGAATGGATAAAAAAAATAGCACATACATATATTGGAATATCATACAGATACAAAAAATAATTACTTCTGATACATTTGACAACATGGATGAAATTGAAGGCATCCAGTTGTGTGAAATAAGCCAGACACAAAAGAGATAAATAGTGTATCATTTTCCTGGTATGCAATAATTAAAATAAAAAATTTATAGACTCAGAAACCAGAATACTGTACAAGTTCCTGGGGACTGGGAGTGAGGGATGGTGACAATAGGAAGTTAATGCTTAGCTGGCATAAGGCTTCTGTTTTGGAGTGAAGGAAAAGTTGTGGTAATTTATCTTGGTAATGATAACACAACATTGTGGATGTAATTAACACCCCTGAATTATATACTCAACAATCACACTGGAGGCAAGAAGGCAGTGGTATGATATATTAAAGATCCATTATGAGAATGAATAGTTATGAGACAAAGCGTCATGGTTGAATTTCCTGAAGGAAATGTTAAGTGAAAGAATCCAGATACAAAAGTTCCCATAGCAGTGGTTCATTTGGGAAAAGGGGTGGTAATTAGAAGTGGACAGAAGACATCTAGACTAACCAAGTGTTTTCTTTTTTTTTCATTTTTTCATTGTGTATTTACACCAATATGTTTGTATTTTGCTATTGATGGAATTCTAATTTGTTTTCAATATTTTGCTATTTTGAATACTTGAAGAGTTTCCCAAGTTAGTCTTTCCCAGACAGAACAAGGCCAGGGATCCATGAAGTTTGCAGGCTGCAAACTGCCCTAAGAGGAGTTGTGGGAGGGAGCAGAAAGAGCACTAGAACCTCCTCCAGCTCTCCAGAGCTGTGCTTTCTTGAGTTGGCACCTGCCCAGCAATGGTAGCCCTTCACCTGTCTTCTGCCACCCTTAGTAAGCATACCATCTTTAAATTTCCTCCATTGCCTTTGTCCAGAGGAGGTTTGGGAAAATGATTGTCCTCAGAACCAGGACCCCAGCAATCCAAAGTAACTCATCAAAAGCAGGGCAGTAGCTGAACTCCACTGCTGTTGGTCACCTGAGTTGGAGATAGGGGGCAATCACCACCCCACAGAAAGAACAATTAACTGGGATTTATCATGATGTATCAGCTTCTTCTTCCCACTCTTCACAGAATGCTGTACAGTGTTCTACTGGTCTCTGGAGCTTCCATAGAGTTGGTTCAGTCAGTTCCTCCATGTTTAATAATTGTTCTGGTGAACTGAATCCTGGAGCTTCCAACACTGTCATCTTCCCACAATTCAATTTCCATCTTTTGAGCAGCGTCTACCAGTGCAGATGAGAAGGCTTAAGCCAGTTCCCAGGTTCTTGCAGTGAAGACATAATCTCATCTGTAGCTCCCCAAGACCTGGAGAAAGTGAGACAACTGATAGAGAAGTGGGGAATGATGATGTGGATGTGTGCATGTAATGCCATCTCTGACACTGCTGCCTTCAGCTCAGGAATCCAGGACTAAGCCTGAGTGCAGGACAAAGTGTAAAACCTTTATCACAGGTGATCTGTGCAATATAGAGGTCACAAAAATAAAAAAAGAGATGAGAATTTTGGCAAATGTGTCAAATTCTCATTTTTTTCAAAGAAAAAAAAGACAAACTCCTACAAATAGAAAGAAATGATTTGAATGTTCTCTTGGTCCCATACACTCTACTTCCACATTTTAATTTATATTGATTTTTAATTGTTAGTTTCTCACTACATATTTTATATGGTCCCATTTGGTTGATTTTCTAGCTTAATACTTCTAGAGTCTCTTATCTTTTCTCCTAAACTCCTTGTTTTCTTGTGCATATTTCTGTAGCTTTGAATTTAAAAGGACCCTTTTTATGTCTGTATTTAATTTATCTAATTTCTCCTGAGAAAAGGTCAAGTTCACAGGCAGAGAGCCAGATGTGCAATTTCTGCAGAGCTCTGTAAATTGTGTTAAAGCAGAGAAGTTTAGACTTGTTAGACTTACTCTAACGTCTAAGAGTACACATGTCTTCTGCAAAGGAAATTTGAATTTTAAATAGCAATTTTTGGAGGAAATGTTATTCCAACACAATGAAAAAAAATTAAAAATCAAAACTTTCCTCTTTGATATGAAAGATACTGTGGAAGAGAGAGAAATGATTGTTTCAAATTGACTATTGTAATGTAAATTTTGTATTTGTGACTCATGATTTAGTATTCTTAATATTTATGTTGAAAGGAAACATTTTAAGGGTAACATTGAAATATTCCATTGTGTTACAACTCCATTCATTTTGATATTTCTGTCATAATCAGCGTGTACTTGTTTGACTTTTCTTCCTTCTTACCCCTTATCTTTTCCTGTGAACAATTTCATACATACTGAGGAACACTCATGTCTTAAATGGGCCCTCCAGGTGGGGCATTTTGACATTTCTGAGGCCCTAGGAAAGCCATTAATGCCTCAAAATAATGTGTCATCCATCTTGTCACTGATGCCATTGTTAGAGCTTTATTCCATTATTAAGTTGAACATCATGAAAAGAAAACTCCCTGAGAAAAGTAACACAAATAGTTGAAATGATGCTTTCAGTATGTAGTAGAAATTCAATTGGAGTTTCGGAGAACAGAGTGTAATAGGAAAAGAGGAGAAATGACAAGATTATAAACTCACTAGGAGGTAAGACAGGAGAAGGTATCACTAAGGAAGGATGGGTAAGTAGAATCAGGAGCCAGGGGGCCAATGACTGATTCCCCCTCTTGCCAAATTTGCTGAAGGCCACTGAGTGGGGCAGGTGTCAAGGTTTACAGCTTTCAGTAAGGAAGCCTATGTTATGGAGAGCAAGGAACCCCTGGTTTCCAATGCCCTTGACATTCAAATATTGCAACATCAAAAAAGAAAACAGACAATCAGAGCAAGTTGACTATTTAAATAAAGATGGACTTCACCAATTTGGTGAGATGCAAATTTGAAGGAATCTTAATTGGGAACTGATTTTCTTAACCCTATAGTTCATGCATCTGGACTTGGACAGGGTGATCTTCTTTGACTGTTTTAGCACAGAATCTGCCCTTAATTTTCATATCTAATAGGTAAATAAAATAATTGCCTTTAAAAAGGCTTATATTGGGGCAGGCAATGGTGGTTCAGTGGCCGAGTTCTCACCTGCCATGCCAGAGACCTGGATTTGATTCCTGGAGCATGCCCATGTCAAAAAAAAAAAGACTGATACTGGCTGGATTAAATGTTTTTAGTAAACAGTTACTCTAATCTCCATATCTTGATTATTTCATAAAACTTTCATGCAGTGTTCTACTGGTTACATTGCATCATGTGGTTTCAACCCTACAAAAAATCCTCTATATGGACACCAAGCTTTGTTTTATAATCTCCATAGATCATACAGGATTTAAAACACTCTAAATCCTGATGAGGGGGGAGGAGGATGAGAGGATTACTTTATTTTCTTGAAATTGAAGAAACCTGAACAAAACCTCTAAAGGTGGTCTAAAGCCTTATTAAGTTACACCCATCTTTTCCTGGTTGTCTATAAGGTACCAAAATCAATCTCCTAATGAGGACAGGAAAAGTTAAGGAAAACCATAGAGTCTAGACATGCTATGAGCTTATCAAGTGAAGTAGGAATTAGAAGACATAAAGATTCATGGGAACTTTAAGTACAACTAGGTACAGCTGCTGCTTCCCCTGTTCTAACCCCAGCCATTGCTTATTTATTTTTGATGAATGAAAACACCAAGCGCTCTTGTACTTATAGCTGCTTAAGTTTGTTTCATCATATTCAACATAAAATAGCATATCAAAATTATCTTTCATAAACCATAATCTTGTCTTGTAAATAAATTTTCATATTCTCAGAGGCATCTCAGTACAGTGTGGGACCCAAGAACACTATACTCAGATTCATGTTTCTACTGTATCAAAATCCTCCAGAACACCAAACACCTTTAAACATGCTCTAAGATGGATCTAGCTCATGTTGAGGTCCCAACTAAGCTGAGACATCTTACATTAAGATATCTGTGTATTTACTCCACTGGCTTTGCTACTTCTGATGGAAAAGAAAAATGTTCTGAACAAAAGTGTGGTTATGCAAATTTATTTGCACTTTCTGCTTGCCAGGTAGTATTTCCTTGTAACTTGCTTTCTTATAAAATGTCAATGATGTTAAGAATTTTGGAAATAACTTTTGATTTCCCTATTACTTTGTTCAGCAAACAGTTTATAGACATAGACTTGGTGCTAAGAATGGTGTACAAAAATATATTTCTTGACCTTAAAATCATGGAACAATGCTTTAAAAGATGAATTCCAAAATACGCTTTTTCCTCTTTTCTCAATAGGAAATTGGCTGCGCCTACAACTTGCCCATGTGACTTCCCAGAAACTACTGGAAATTGCTACAGGCAATATTGCCCTTTGATCTGGCATAAAGGGCCCTACCTGGGCTTTAAAGAACTCCCTTCTGGCCTTCCTTCTGCTGTGCCCTTCACATGCCCTGAGGACTCCATGGTAATGAGAGGACGGTGCCCACCCCATGTCTGCAAACATCCCTGATTGTTTCTACAGCATGCTTCAGGCTGCTGAAAACCCTCTCATATTCCAAATGGCATTTAACCAATTCAAGGCCTATGTGGGTCACTTACTTATGCCATCTGTTCTCATGAGGACTCCACATGGCCCAAGTGGACACCATCAGAGCTTGGTCTTGTGGGTTAGCTTGTCCACACCCATGCACAGGAGACCCTCATGGTGCTGGGTGAAACCCGAGGTGGGAAGTAACGAGTGGCTGTGGGCCAGGCCCAAAATCTTTGGTTTGGCTTATCCACGGCTTGGCTCACCTATGACTACCAAGTTCTAAGAAATGCAACCTTTCTGAATCAAAACCCCACCTTCCAGGTCGATATGAAGGAAAACTTGCCAAGTTTCAAGGAAAACTTATTTTATTTAACAATTTCTTAGTTAGATTTATAAATGTAAATATTTAGAAATATGCTCTTCAATGGGGCCACAAAACATTAGAAGGGGGTCTAACTGCAAGACAAAAGAAAATCACTCTTTCTGCTGATTCTTTAATGGAGAAAAAAGTGAAATAAAGTGACTGGACACAAAGAAGTTCTC
This sequence comes from Myrmecophaga tridactyla, assembly GCA_004026745.1. Lineage (NCBI taxonomy): Eukaryota > Metazoa > Chordata > Mammalia > Pilosa > Myrmecophagidae > Myrmecophaga > Myrmecophaga tridactyla. The sequence goes on along the minus strand of PVIY010023996.1, from coordinate 12,298 downwards.
AAGCAAGGCAAGATTAAAAAGTTCTATTAACATAAACCAAAACAATTTAACCCAATGGAAAGAAAATATATATATATATACTTTGATGGAGATGTTTCCAAGAAAATATTTTTTAGCCTGTTTTCTATCCCTAGGCCAAGTGATAACTTATCCTCAGCATTGATGATATTGACAAAGCTTTCTATCTACTCTTGAGTTTCCTTTCCACATCACATGATCCTAAGATGCCTTGAAATCGACCATTTTCTGGGTATCGCCTTACAAATAACAACTCCATGGTAATAACATATAACCATTCCCAGTGAAACCTGCTCACATTTCTATATTTGCTTAGAGAGTTTTTTTTAACTTTTTTATTGTATAATATAACATATACACAAAGCAAAGAAAGAAAAAAGCAATAGTTTTCAAAGCACTCTTCAACAAAGTAGTTACAGGATGGATCCCAGAATTTGTCATGGACTATGATGCCATCCTCTCAGATTTTTCCTTTTTGCTGCTCCAGAATACAGGAGGATTTTTATCGTCACAGTTGACACTTTTTTTGTGTGTGTGAAAAATAACATATATTAAAAAAAAGCAATACATTTCAAAGCACAGCACCACAATTAGTTGTAGAACAGATTTCAGAAATTGTCATGGGCTGTAATTCCACAATTTTAGGTTTTTCTTTCTGGCTGCTCTAAGATACTGGAGACTAAATGAGGTATCAATTTAATGATTCAGCATTCTTATTCCTTTGTTAAATCCTACCTTCTCTGTATAACTCCATCATCACCTTTACTCTTTCCATCCCTTTCTTTAGGGGTGTTTGGGCTATGGCCATTCCAACTTTTTCGTGTTGGAAGGGACTGTTAGTAATATGGGGGAGGGAGTAGAGAGCGTTTTATTGCAGAAGTTTTACGTAGGGAGCATATGCCATGGAATCTCAGTAAGCTCATTCATTATCTCTTTTCTAGGTATTTTAAGCTTATTATATAATAAATGCTAATACCACATTTTAAAAACTTTCAGTTCCTTCAGAAATGCCCTCACTGTTCTAAAAATGAAGTAGAGCTGAATCAACTTAACCTAGGATTTTGCTTTGAGACCAGCAATCCACACAAAGAACAGGTGTTTGAAGGTGTTCTGAGCCAATGATATTCTTATTTTGGATCAAATGACTCCACTAAAACAAATGTGAGTTGACTACATAAGTGTATAATTCACTGTTGGTAATTTGATAGGTAAAAATGTACTTTATTTCCTTAATGTTCCTTTCATCATTCTTGAATGAATCAGTAAGGTTTTTAATATTTACTGTAGTAGAATTATATTATCAAATTGTCAAATAATTGTAATCACCTCAGGCATGTTTAAAAATAATAAATATTAAGAAAGTAATGTCATTTAGTATAAAAGTGCCTCATATATTTAATGAAATGCTCCAAAATAAAATTTAGTTAAAACAATATTAAATCTATGTTAAAAGTTTTAGTGCTTCATACTGGTATTCAAACAGGTTTTAGAAACCACATTTAATTAGTGATTAAAATCAACACTATAAATACATGGGTGCTAAATTTCTTTTTACTTGAAATTTTAGTAGAAAATAATCAGGTGATGTGAACAATCCAAATCTGTAGATCCATACATTTCTCAATTAAATACTTAGAACATAAAAATTATCTAGGTTGTATGCTATTTTCATTTTTTTAATTACAAGAAATGTATGTGATGGTGTTAGCATTTTACATTGATTCTTTTTCTCAGATTTTTGTGTGGATTAAAATTTTGGGTAATGGTTTTCCTTTTTAACTTTAAGGTTTCATGTCATGATGCTATATATTCTCCCATATCTTCCTTTGTTTAGAAATTTGTTGAAATAAGAACTATTTCAAAGAAATATAAATTTATAAAATGGTATTAAAAACACTGATCTTATCCCTAAGATGAGTTAAATGTAAAGATGTTTCCATTCCATTTTTACTTTTGAACTTGCATTGAGAAATTCTTGCAGCATTCCCCTTTGTGTCCCTTCTAGATTCAGTTCACCTCATGCTTGGATTATATATATATATAATATATATACTTTTGGTTTTGGTGGGGTGCATGGTCCAGGAATGGATTTATATTTTATTATGAATATGTGTAATGAAATGTAGTAATGGTTTGAATGTTTTAAAATTTTATCTTTATGGTCTTTAAGAAGCTTTCTGATTTTCTACTCAGTATTTTATTTTCATCATTCATGCATGTTGAGGCTTGTGGATTTATTTTATTTATTTTAATAATGTTAACCATCCATTTTTCACAATAAGCCAGAATTCATTTGTTTACATTAATGGGCAGTTTAGGTGTTTCAAATTCTAACTTTTGGGAATAGCATCAATACCGCCAACATGTGTTTCCCTTGGCTTAGCATGAATAATACTAATTTTATAATGGCTAAAGGGTAAAGGTACTGTGATGTGCAAGATATTGCCAAATGGTTCTTGACTTTGTTGTTACAATTTCTATACCAAGCAGCAAATTACTTGAGTCCATATTTCTCTGCATTCTCTCCAATACTTGATTTTATAAAAACCTTTGATTTACCCAGGTTGATGGATGTGCAATCCTTTCTCCTTCTTTTAATTGTATTTCCTGCTAATTACCAAGGTTGTGCTGGTTTCATTTTTAATGATCATTTGCATTTTCTCTCCTGTGAGTTGCTACTTTACATCCTTTGCTCATTTTTCTTTATTTCATATAGAAATATATATGTATACATATATCACTTTCTTTCAGACATTTATGTCTTTTCTAAATCCTTTTCTTGTTAGGTAACCCCACAAATACATACAATTGAACAAAAGATAAGGCAAGTGCAAAGTGAAAAAAATAAAATTCAGGTAAGCACTATCATGTAAATTATAGCACTGCAGAAGTCCCCTTAGTTCATTTCCAATTATGATGCCCTCTCCCACCCAGTGGAACCACCATCCTGACTTCTAACCCACAGCTTATATCTGTTTGATTTTGAACTTTAGATTAGTGACATCTTAAATTGTGTATTTTCATAGTGATGTTTTTCAGCATTATACTCATAAGGGTTTTCCATGTTGATGTATACAGCAGTTGTTTGTTCCTTTTCATCAATATCTAATTCTCCTTGTATGACTATTCCATCATTTGTTCATCAATATTAAATTAAACCTGATATAAACATTCTTAAGGTTTTCACATGTAACTACATCTGTTGGGAGTATAAGGAAATTCCCAGATGTTAGTGTATTGCATATTTTCACCTTGCACAGACAATGTCAAACCCTTTTCCAAAGTGGTTGTACAGCAATAGTGTGTAGTTTCCAATTACTCAACATCCTTAAGCAACTCTTATGTCAGACTTTTCTCTTTATATTTCCCTGGTTGTTAACAGTGTGTTTATATGTTTATTGTCCCAGTTTACCTAGAACATTATTGATTAATATCTCAGCATAATTGTTCATGGCATCTTCTTTTCACTCTCAAAATATATTCTTGTGGAACATTACCTTATATAGTCAAACTATGTTTTAAGAAAAGTGTTTTTTTTCCTTTTGGTATGGGCAGGCACCGGGAATTGAACCCGGGTCTCTGCCTATGGAGCCACCATGGCCCACCCCTGTTTTAAGAATTTAGCTCCAAGATCATCATATTTTCTTCTGTTACATTCTGAAAGATAATATTTTCTATTTCACATTTAGGTCTGCAATCTTCTTAAAATAGATTTTTTTTATAAGTGGTAAAGACAAATGCTTGTTTCTTTCTCTGCCCCAGTAGTTTGCCAGTTGATACAGTGCAATTTGTTGAAACTATTCTCCATCCCCACTCATTTACACTGCTATTTGCTTGGTAAATAAATAGATCATATATTGTTTTTCCATTGGTGTCTTTACATGTCCTTGAGTTGATGCTATAGTATCTATCTATTATAACTTTACAATGAGTTTTGTGTCCAGGAAAGAGCGATACTCCTCCTTGTTCTTCCTCAAGAATTGTATTCACTATTCTTTACTATTTGTATTTCCTTATAAATTTAGGGTCAATTTGTGAAATTCCAAAAATCTATTTTTGAAAAATTGAAATTTTGATTGGAATTTCATTTAATTCACACTTCAATTGGGAATATTTGCATCTTTATTATTTTGAATCTTCCAGTTCATGAGCATCCAGTTTGCATTTTCTCATTATAATATTTAATGTACATATGAAGTGAAGTAATGTTCTCTTTCTTTTTTCTGACATTGAATTTTTTGCATGATTTCTCTCTTATTTCTTGATTTTTAGGAACTAAATTTTAAAAATTAACTCCATTGACCCTGACTATTGTACATTTATTTTATGCTTCAAAATTCCCATTCTTATTTTTATTTTTTCCTCCTTGTAATTTTAGGAAAGGGATTAATTTGATGATCTTTTCCAATGTCTTTAGATTTATGCTTATTTCATTCAGTTTCAGCTTTTCTTCTTCCTTAAACTATGCATGAAAACCATAAATTTCCCTCTATGTACAGCTTTTCGGTATAAGATTTGATGTATAGTTAATTCATTAAGATTAATCTAAACTCTTAATCTATCCATTTTATTTTCATTTTGATCTATGGATTATTTAGAACAGCATGTCTTAATTTCTAAATTATGAGTTTTTAGTTATCTTTTCATTTGATTTATAGCTTAAATTTATTGTAGTCATAAAACATACTCCATAATTTTACATCTTTGCAATTACTTTAGGCTTGCTTTACATGGAAGCAGGCAGTCAATACAAAAAAATATTTCATGTGCATTAAACTGTTGAACATCATACATTTTGAATACAGTGTTTCATATATATATATCTAATAAGTCCAATTTATTAATCACATGTTCAAATTTTCTATACTCTTGTTGATTTTTTGCATCCATACTTTATTATTCACTGAGAGAAGTGTATTAAAATCTCTCACTATAATTATGAGTTCACTTTTCAGTTTTGTCAAATATTTGTTAAATATCTATTTGGAGTTGTATTAATAGGTTCAAAAAATTTATCTTTTCTCCTTTTCTTTTACCCTTTCTGCATTCTTATTTCTTGGAACATATCCTGCAAAGAGTATGCATATCTGTGTCTTTGTGTATATGTATGTGTGTTCGTGTATTTTGACTGATTATAAAAGATAGTCTTTGCCTTTTAATTGGCACATTAACTGTGTTAAAAATGATTGCAATTACTCTTGTGTTTGAGTTTAAATCAACCATCTCACTGTTTATATTTGTTCCAAATACTCTCTGTTCCTTTTTCTCTTTCTTACTTTAAGATGATGGGCTGTTTATTTTGTAGTTCTTTTTTCATCTATTAACTTAGGAATTTTTTACTCTTTAATCAAAAATTCAGTCCTTCTCCTAGAGATTACAATAAACATTCTTCCATGACCTTTAGCTAATATGAACATGTACTTCTGGCCTATTCCTGGGCAATGTAAGCAACTTAGGAAAATTTAAATCAAGTCAGTTTCTCCCAATGTATATGCTATTGTAGTCATACATTTAATTTTTTATATATTTTAAATGAAGCAACACTCATTTCTAATACAGTAAATATTTATTTAAATGTATTCTCTTCATTAGTCTGACTTTCCAAATGAAATAATTTTCTTTATGCCTGAGGAATATTTTAAATATCTTTTAGTATAGATCTGCTGTTGCTGAGTTCTCATAAATTTTATTTGTCTAAAATATCTTTACCTGACTGTTGGTTTCCCTTATAAATTTACTGACTGTTTTAGTTTTCTGGGGCTGCTATGGCAAATACCACTACTGGGTGACTTAAGCAACAAGAATCTTTTGGCTTATGATTCTGGAGACCACAAGTCTGACAGCAAGACCTTGATGGGCTGGTGTCATCCTGGGGTCTGCAGAGCTCTGGTGCTGGCTCGCCACAATGCTTGGGCTTCCATGGTTTGCATCTCTGCCTCCATCGCAGGCCACTCTATCTCCTTGGTCTCCTCCTGTGGCTTTCTCCAATGGATTGCTTCCAAATTTCCTTGGGCTCATAAGGAGACCAGTTGTACAGATTAAGGCCCACCCTGACTCTATCTGGTCTCTTCTAAATAGGACCTTCGAAGATGCTATTCATAAGTGAGTTCACACCTTAAAAATAACACCTTCAAGGTCCTGTTCACAGTTGGATTCACACCCAGAGGTCTGGTGTTAGGACTTGAAGATGTTCTTGGGACACACAGTTCATCCCCAACACTGAGGCACAATAACAGATTGCTTCCATTTAAATTGTGTGGCTTGTTGAATTTTGGCAATTATATAAGCCTTTGTATGAACCCTTGAATATACAGCCAAAAGCAAACATTACCACGACCTCCAAAAGTTTCCTTGTGCCCCTAGAACCTTCCTCTGACTGTGGACTTAACCACCAATATAGCTTTTTTGTCACTATAGGTTTGTTTGCATATTATATTCCATTTTGTTAATGCATTTTTGTCTGTGTATCCTCTCTTATTCTGCCTCTTATATAATGCAAACATTAAGAGAAAAGGAAATTAGCCTCGTTTGACATTAATTCAATTTCTGATCCCTGTTGTGGCAAGTCCTGCATACATAACTTCTGCAGCTGGCACACTGCATGAGCAATAGTCATTGAGTCCTCCTTGAATACCATATATCAAGTGAATATACAAGTGTCCATCCTCATTATTCATGGGTGAGACAGCACCCCAAGTGTCCCCAGATTTAAACTGCTTCTGAACCATCTATAATCTCCAGAAACATCTCCTTCCAAAGTGTATTTTGCAGGGGAAACTCTATTTGAATTCTGCATTTACTCTAGCTACATGCAAAAGTCTAGAGATAAGCTTGAAGGTCACTTTGACATTGTTCATATAAGTAAAACTTTGCTGTATTTATGGAACAAAACTCAGGAATATTATGTGTGTCTCAGCATCAGATTATAAAATGCTTGCTTGGTCCTTTTCTGAATAACAGTGTAGTAAACTCGCCCTTTCATCAAAAATCGATGCATGTTCTTTCTATAACAGAAATTGCCCACAGTTTTGAAAGAGACATGCAGAGAGGCATGCATGAGTCATTGGCCATGCCCGGTTACACAGTAGGATTATCTGTGAATGTGTGTGAAAAGCCACCCGTGAAAACTTAGCAAAAGTGCAACCAATTGCCGAGAACTAATCATGCTGGGTTATTCCTGGAGGAGGAGGTTTGTAGGTAGCACTGACACTTACCAATTATTGCCTCCACTTGGCAAAATGAATGGGTCTGAACAGTTATTTTGAAGGTGTTCTCAGCAAGAACTATTAAGAACTATATTTTCCAATTCAACTTGCTGTGAGTTGGTTCAATAGAAACAGTGAAATGAATAGTTATGCTTAACTCTGGCATCCATAGTCCACAGCCACAGCCTTATAAACCCTGGCACCAAAATGCACACTGTATAATCAGCTCTTCCTTTAACTATCTAATTTCTGTTGGGTATCATATTAATGAAGGGCCACTTTTTCACTGGTGGCTTTTGAAATATTTAGGTGTAAGTTCCTATCATCAAATCATTCTAATCCTTACATAAAGGCACGCTGGTGCTTGAGACTATCTATGTATTGGTTTTAAACCAATAATTTATAGCTGTTGAGATATAATAATAAACTTGCCTTGGGAAATAATAATAATAATAATAATAATAATAATAATAATAACCCTATTACTATTACTATCTCTTCTATCATGTTTTCTTTTATGCCGTATGACTTCAAGGTAATCTGCATATACATTCCCAACTTGCAATTAAGGAACATGTTTTTTACCTTGCCCTGATTCTTCAGAGCTGAAGTAATTTCCATTTTTCTTTCACTATGTGTCACATATCTACCTATAGAGAACCACTGTGAGAACTCAATGGAAGTTCTTATGAGTGTCTAAAAGTTGTTAACACACACCAGTTCATTGATTCATCAGTGCTGCACATTATGTTGTTTACCTTCTGGGTAGCAGGCAGGTAAGAAGATAGAAAATGTTTTACCTGTTTTTCTCCATAAAAGCCAGGATACCTAACATTTTAATGGCTTCTGGAAGTTGTCACTTTATAAAAATTTCTTTGATATTTTAGAATAGTAGTAACAATGCATATACATATACATCTTTCTTGTTTGAGGTGGTTGCAGTGATTATCCCTATTAACAGTGTGTCATGGGTTATAATTCCACAATTTTAGGTTTTTCTTTCTGGCTGCTCTAAGATACTGGAGACTAAAAGAGATATCAATTTAATGATTCAGCATTCTTATTCCTTTGTTAAATTCTACCTTCTCTGTATAACTCCATCATCACCTTTGCTCTTTCCATCCTAACTTTATGGAATTGTGACTCCACACATTCCAGGTGGGCCTTGACTGGAATACTTTAAAAGAGGAAGCATTTTGGATAGAGTCCCTTTTTTAGAACCATAAGGCCAAAAGTTCACCAACCAGAGACCTTTGGAGATGAAGAAGGAAAACACCCTTGGGAAAGCCTCATAAACAAGAAGCCTAGAAAGAAACCTAGTAGATGGCATCATGTTTGCCATGTGCCTTTCCAGTTGAGAAAGAAGCACTGAACTTCATTGGCCTTTCTTGAGTGAAGGTATCCTTAATTTGGACATTTCTATAAACTTGCTTTAATTTGGACAATTTCATGGCCTTAGAACTGTAAACTTGCAACTTAACAAATTACACCTTTTAAAAGCCATTCTGTTTCTGATATATTGTATTCTGGCAGCTAGCAAACTAAAACACTTTGGGATTTAGATTTAATTGTCTACATTTCAAAGAGTAATGTAAAAGCTTCGTGTGAAGAAGGCAATATTTTCAACAGACTGGAGATTTCATTATTTGTATCTTTAAACTTATAAAGAAAGAATTTAGAATGAAACTGAAAATGGTCATAGGAATATAGAGTTTAGAATATTAAGGTACAAAAACAATTTTGATATCATTTATATAGAAAAAAGAGTAACTTATAAGATAGTATCAGGAAAAAATATGATAGTGAAAACATAATGAAAAGGAGTATGTCAAGTTTGAAATAAAAGGCAAAAGAGAACAATTGATTTGAGTAGAGTTCTTTAAATGGTAAGTTTGCTGCCCATTTCCTTTCTAAAATGTTGCCCTTTACATGTCAATGTAGGAGCCCTTATATGATATTTATTTATTTATTTATTTTTACATGGACAGGCACTGAGAATCAAACCTGGGTCTTTGGCATGGCAGGTGAAAACTGCCACTGAGCCATTGTGGCCTGCCCCCTTGTATGTTTTTGATGAAACTGTTTAAACTACTAAGTAGTCATACTTGCATTATACATCATAACATAATTTAGTCAGCTCCACCAGGCGGGTTTCCCTAAGCCTGACTCCTCAGCAGCTTATATCGGTGAGCCATCAGTAAGCTCCAGATTCCAAAATGCATGTTATATTTGCAGAACACAAATGCTAAGCTTTCTTCTGGTTGTACATTGTGTATCATCCAGGATAGCACACCACAGGAGTTTTTCTGTGTCACTGCTGGCTGGAGTTGATGCCTGAACTGAGTTAGACTGCAAGACAGGATTGTTTTCAATGCAATCCTCCAGGAGTCCTTGAGAAAAGGGAAAACAATGATTTTGAAGGTTCATTTCAGTGCCAGCTGGGAGAGATCTTAAAGGTTATTCTATTTTATCCAAACTACATAGTTATTTAAATGTCTCCATGTGCAGCCTTTGAGGGAAATGTGTATTTAGAAGCATTGGAACTCGAAAAATGTGTTTATAGTGGCAAAGGAAGAGAAAAACCAGAAAGTATATGCTAAATACCACTTAAGGTTGGTATATTATTTGGCTGTATTGCATTTATATTGTTGTTTTACATTTTTTTAATCCATTTTTGTTTAACAGTTTTCAGAACTGAAATCTAGCCATATCTTAGCTGGATTCCTGAAAACTCATCCTTATGTCTTCTACAGTTTCTATTTTCTTCCAAAGATTTATTATGTGGAGGCACTTTTCTATGTGCCTAGATGCCTTTTATGGGAAGAGGTTTGGAGATTGAAAAGTTTTTGAAAAGATTAGAATTCACTTAAAAGTAAACAATTGATTGAAGAAATTAATTTTCATAAGTGACTTCATTCAAATTATAATGTTTAAAAATCATTATATAGTAGGGCAGCATTATATAACTTCAGACTTTTGTTCAAAATTTTCAAATATTAAAAATGATGATCAACATATAAATAGCTCACCCTTAAACAAGAGCTATTAATTCTACTTTCTTTAAGCAATAATTCATCTATTCACTAATAGATGCATAAGAAGCATATGGATAGTCTATCAGCAGGGGCAGTTTTAGGGGTGTGAAACCTTTCACTAAGCTTTGCAAATTATGGATGTAGTTTTGCTTGTTGAATTCATGTGAAGGTAGATAAATATATTTAAAAGATCTTGGAGACATAAAACAGATCTTGAAGGCAGGGATGTTGATAAAAATGCTCTTAGAACAATTCCAACACAATATGCCAAGAACTTTCAGTCAGTGAATTTCAATGAAAGGGGATAATGTAGAAGGGATTAAATATGGGGTTAGTGGGGGTTGTGGAGGTATGCCTGAATGCCAGCACCATTAGCCTTCTATGAAGAAGAATATAATTAAATCAATTTTAAATATTTACAGTAGGAAGGGCTGCTTTAAATAAAAGAATATCTCCTATAGCTTTACTTCTAAGCCAATGATCTCACATTTCCATGCACTCATGCACTCTTTGCTGGCACTCATAAATTCAGTTATTCTGATTCATCAGATCCAGGATAGCCACAGAAATCATTTTTAATAAGCAGTCCCATGTGTCCTGAATCATGCTTAACTGTGCATCAATGGTGGAACAACACTGATCTAACTATCATAGTATACCATTGGTTTGAAGCTGACATTACAGTTCTTACTCATCCAACCATGTTACTAAAGACCATGCCTATATTAGGACGTGATATATATTTTTGAAATAATCAACATTTTTAGCTAGGAGCTATGCCTTGTATTTTATGGAAAACCTCCCCTCACTGAATGGGAGACCCAAAAAAGCTTGACTAAAAGAGCTTGGTGGAGAACAGCACAGGGTAGTTGTAGCTAGTTATATCTAGCATTTAGAGAATTGGTACCTCATTTTTTAAAAAAATTTATTGAGATATATTGACATACCACACAAACTGACCAATGTATAAAATCACTGGCTCACAGTATCATCACAGTTTTGTATTTCATCCCCATGATCAATTTCAGAATATTTTCATAACTCCAGAATAGAAATAAGGACAAAAAATAAAACCCCAATCCTCCCATACCCTATTCCTCCCATTGCTGACCCATAGTATTGGAATAGTAAATTGCTACTATTGATGAAAGCATATTAAAATGTTATCATTTATATAGTCCATAGTTTGCAATAGCTATATTTTCCCAAATACTTATATTATTAACTATTTTACACTTTTAGTAGTTCATGTAAGAACTTATTTACATATATGACTTTAAACAACCACTTTCAATCAAATTCACCTAAAATATATCACTATTACATATAATCCCAATTACAAGTTACTGTCATCTCTTACAGTCCCAAACATTTAAGTTCAAATTTGTTGACAATTCAGTACATAGGTAACCACTTCCCCTTCTCTAGCTTTTGTCTATAGTTAGGAATCCTATATTCTACTTTTAAGACTCTGAGATTACAAGATCTATTTAGTTCATATTAGTGAAGTCATACAATATCTGTCCTTTTGCAGCTTATTTCACTCAGCATTATGTTCTCAAGGTTCATCCACACTGTCACATGCTTCAGGACCTCATTCTTTCTCACTGCTGCAAAATATTTGATTGAATGTTTATACTACATTTTGTTTATTCATTCATCTGTTGATGGGCTCTGGGATTGTTTCCATCTATTGGCAATGGTGAATAATGCCACTATGAACATTGGTGTACAAATGTCTGTTTGTGTCCCTACTTTCAGATCTTCTGGGTATACTGAATAGTGGAATTGCTGGGTCATAGGACAACTCAATATTTAGTTTTCTGAGGATCCATCAAACTGTCTTCCAGAGGCTGTACCATTTTACACTGCCACCATCAGTGCATAAGGGTTCCTGTTTCTCCACATCCTCTCTAAAACTTGTAGTTTCTAGTTTGTTTAATAGTGGCCACTCTAACAGTTGTGAGGTGATATCTCATTGTGGTTCTGATTTGCATTTTCCTAATAGCTAATGAAGATGAATGCCTTTTCATGTGTTTT
>PVIY010023995.1:0-38661 GCA_004026745.1 Myrmecophaga tridactyla | reverse complement strand
CTTAGGGGTGGAATTGCCAGGTCCTATGGTAATTCTATGTTTAACTTTTTGAGGAACCTCCAAACTGTCTTCCACAGAGGCTACACCCTTTTGTATTCCCAATCTCTGAATTATACATTGAAAAATGATTAAAATGGAAAAATTTATGTTATAGATAGTTTGCCACACTAAAGTGTAAAAAAAGCCAATTCCATAAGCTGGCATTGGTGACCCTTCCTGCTGCAGCTGTCACCCCGCTCCATGGGCTTACCTTCAGCTGCATCTATGCATGCCCATGAATCATGAGCAAACCAATTTCTCCCCTCCTCTGCCTGCCTCTGCTTTCCAGACACAGTGCCACCCTCTCCCAGCCGGTGACACCTTCTCTCCAAGGTCCCCTGTCAGAATCCCACTAGCCTTCCAGGATTTGCTCAAATGCGACCACTTTTCGGAAGCCAGTCCCAATTTCCCCAGTGAGAATTAATCCCTTTCTTTATATATTCCCATAGGACTTGCTTTTTTGTCTCATAAATTTTTTCACAAGATTGCTTGGTACTGGAGTTAATTCTTTAAAAGTTTGTGAGAGCAGCCCCGTTGCACAATTTGCATGTTGCAGTTAGGGTCCCTTGATAAATAGAGATCCACGCATAATCAGCACATCAGCGGGTTGTTCCTGTGTTCTCTGCAACCTAAGGGTTTCTGTATTTAATGACCCTAATTAAAACTCTTAGCATATCAAAGGATTTTTTTTAGAAAAACAACAATAATTAGCTTTGGAAAATTCCACAATTTATTACTTTGTCAAGCTTGATAAACACTGTTGTTGTTGTTATTTTCCTGCTTATTAGTCTTGCAGGGAAGGAAAGCTTTGAAATCCTGAACCTTTCCCTCTAGTGAGGGATTATAACATTGGTTATCATTTTCAAACTCTTCTCTCTTTCCTCCTCTCTCCTCTCTTTCCTCCTCTCTCCTCTCTCAAGTGACAGAATCAATGTAGTCTTTAAGGACTTTGTTCCTTTGCCTTTCTCTGTCCTCATCAATTATTTCCTCTCTCCTGGATAATTCTTAGCAGCTCATAACACTATGCTATGTTTTTCTGAGAATAATTAACGGTGCTGAGCAGTGTGTTGAGTATGGTGGAATGGGGAAGCTTAGAGCCATGTATGTCACCAGAAGGAAAGCTAGAGGGTAAAACGTGGGAACGTGTAACACAGTGAATCTCGTGGTGGATGATGACTGTGATTAACTGTACAGATATTAAAAAGTTCTTGGATGACCTAGAACAAATGTGCAACACTATTACAAGGAGTTAATAATAGAGGGGCTTATGGGAATAATATATCTATTGCAAATTATGGACTATAGTTAACCGGAATATTTTAATACTCTTTCATCAACAGCAATAAATATACTACACCAATGGTATGGGTCAATAATGGGGGGAAGATGAGGGGTATGGGAGGATTTGGGCTTTCTTTTTATTTTTATTTCTTTTCTGGGGTAATGAAAATGTTCTGAAATTGATCATGGGGTTGTATGCAAAACTATAAGCTGACACTGTGAGCCAGTGATTATATACTTTGGATAATTTGTTTCTTGCACGATTATAGCTCAATGAAACTATAAAAAAAAAAAAACCAATATGCTAGAATCTCCAGATTGAGAATCTTCTCTTTACCTAGTTTCCACTCCGGCAATAGCACCGGCAAAACCTTTCTGGTTTTGGTTCTAGCCAGTTCCTTGGTGTGAAAGAACCTAGAAGCTTCCATCAGAATTCACTGTAAATCTCTTAGTATTCATGTTATACAAATATGCATAGTGAACTGTATATAGGCCCCATTAAAAAGGTGAAGGATTAGTCATTCAACAAATCCTGGCCTGAAGAATATCTCTCGTATATAGCACACTAACCGGTGGACCCTAACTACTTTTTCTTAAAATGTGGACACTCTTTGACTCTACAGTTCTATTTGAGGAAGTTAACCTAAGAATTTAATTAAGAACATGAATTAATTTGGGCCACAAAGAAATTCATTACAGTGTTATTTATGATCACAACCTAAATGCCCAATGATAGGAGATTGGTTACTGCCAGTTAAAAAATTATATTATGGATAAATATTTATTGGCATGGAATTAGTTCATTAGGTTGAAAAAGCAGGTTGCAAAGAAATGTGGTCCCATTGTATTTATATATGTATATATTATACATTTATTTATTTTTAGTTATATATAGACATATATAATCAGTGAATGTGTGTGTGTAAGGAAAGGGCATGGAAGGACATCACAAAATTGAAATCTTAAAAGCAGTTCTCTGGGTGTAGAAATAAAATAAATAAAAACTGTAGTCAAAAATGTGTCAGAGATCGGAACAGGCATTATCAAGTTAGAAACACGCTTTACAGTGTTTCTTAATCAGTTTCTTCTACCTAAAATTGCCACACATCACACACACACACGGACTATAGCACAAACCTGTAAGCCCAAAATAAAACTGATAGTAGACTCCAAAACACACCTTGGATTCAGATCTTTTTTTATTTATTTTTTTTGACGCACTTAGATGCCATTTCATCTTTCACCCATTTTATCCTTTACGTCCAGGAAGACATTCTCCCCCAGATTCTCTCCTTAGCCCTCTTCTTAGTCTTTTCATTTTTTTTTTTAAAGGCTCCTTCACTTCTGATTAAATATGAATATCTCTAGGCATCCATCCTTGATGCCCTGAACATTCTCCTTTCTTTACACACACAGATTGTTTCTTTCAATACTTTTTAATTAAAATTTTTTTATTAGAGGGCGGCTGCCGTGGCTCAGCAGGCAGAGCTCCGACCTGCCGTGCTGGAGGTCTGGAGTTCGATCCCTGGTGCCTCCTGCCCATATGCAAATTTAAAAAAAAAATTTTTTTTATTAGAGAAGTTAAAGGTTTAAAGAGAAATCAAACAGAAAATACAAAGTTCCCACATATTCCCTTCCCTACTAATAGCATCTTGCAATAGGGTGGTACAATTATTACAATTGACAAAAGAATATCATTATAATTGTATCATTAACTATAGTCCATGGTTTATGTTAGAGTCCCCTGTTTTATGTTTCTGTTTTTTTTTTTAATTTTTATTCTAGTGATAAATATATAACCTGAAATGCCCCCTTTTAACCACATTCAAATGTGATTCAATGCTGTTAATTACACTCACAGTTTTGTGCTACCATCACCACCATCCATTACCAAAACTTTTTCACCCCAAAATAGAAACCCCGTACAATTTAATCATTAACTTCCCATTCTCTACCCCCATCCTGTCCCCAGGATTCTAGTTTCCGACTCTTTGAATTTGCTTATTCTAATTACATCATATCAATGAGACTACAATATACATATGAGGAGGACATGGAGAAATAGGAACCCTAATTCATTGTCATGGGAATGTAAAATGGTGCTGCTTCTGCGGAAGACAGTTTGGCAGTTCCTCAGAAAGCTAAGTATAGAATGACCATACAACCTGTAATCCTTGAGAACAGGGACTCAGACAGGTATTTGTAACCGATGTTCATAGCGGCACTATTTACAATTGCCAAAAGATGAAAGCAACCCAAGTGTCCATCAACAGATGAATGGATGAACTTAATGTGGTATAAACATACAATGGGATATTAGTCAACCTTGAAAAGGGATGACGTCCTGATACATACAGCAACATGGATGAACCCTGAAGATATCTTGTTGAGTGTAACAAGCCAGACATAACAGGACAATATCGTACTATTTCATGGACAGCACTTTTTTTTTTTTAATCTTAACTATGTCCCACCAGCTAAGAACTGGGGGTGTGAAGTAGTTCAGTGGCAGAATTCTCACCTGCCATGCAAGAGACCTGGGTTCGATTCCCAGCCCATGCACTTCCCAAAAACAAAACAAAAAGAAACCAACAAAAACAAACAACAATGAAATTCAACAAATGGTGCTGCAATAACAGGATACTTACATGGAAAAAGAATGGAATGTGATTTCTTTCTCTAAATCGATGCAAATGTTCTAAAAAATGATGAATATGCAACTATATGATAATATTAAGAATTACTGATTGTATATGTAGAATGGAATGATATATTAATGTTCTTTTGTTAAGTTTTTTAATTAATAAAAAAAAAAAAAGAAAAAAAAAAAAAAAAAAAAAAAAAAAAAAAAAAAAAAAAAAAAAAAAAAAAGAATGGAATGTGACCCCGCCAAGCGGCATACTAAATAAACAAATAAATAAGTAAATAAGACCTACGCCAGACCCACCAGACCTAAAAAACTAACGACTAAACCGTGCATACCTAAATTTCCTTCCCTTCTCCAACCTACTCCTTTTCGGGTCAACACTCTGTTAAATGAATGGTACAACCTGAGCCAGAAGCCTGGGAGCCATGCTAGACCCTCCCCTATCACTCTGAGCAGCTAATCACTCATTTCATGTGATAAACCTTGGCCAGTCCTACCCAGAAAAAGCCACTAGGCAGATAAGAAAAGGACCTGACACATACACAGAGAAGGGAAATGACTCAATCCAGAGTCTCTATCCGCAAGATCCAAGGGGTGGGACCTGCCTTGTGTCTACTCTCAGTGGCTCCAGCGACTGATGTGGCCATGAAGTCCACAGTCCTTGGCCTTACTGACCTGGTGGACATTTCACTTACAATGGACTGCCAATATCTCCCAAACACGGAGCACCTCACGGAGCCAGGAGTAAAGCGAGGCCCTTTATTCCGATCTCACATATGACATTTCATCTGCTTCTCGGAGGCTTTATGAGTAACCCAAAGTAAAAGCAACCTTGAACTAACCTGAAGCCCTTCTTTCTCACATTGGTCCTGCAGATTTCTAGACACGCCTCCAATTTCCTTTTTTCCACCCTCGTTGTTAGCTTACACTCCCAGAGTAGTGCTTACTTCTAGCTTTCTCCCTCACTTGAATCTCTCCTTACTCCCACATGTCCTCCATGCTGCTCCAGCCATGTAGATCTTTCCAGCATGTGGATCTGATGTTTTTGTCCTATTGAAAGTCCAGGGATGGCTTCCCATTATCCACTGGAACATAAGGTCCTTCACGACTGGCCCTGACTGCATGTCCACACCTCCGCACCTCTATTCTTCCTCATTCTTGCTGTACTTGCTACCCCTGAGCACACCAAGATCTATCACCTGCACTCCTTTCTACAAGATTCACTCACGCTGCCTCGCCTCCTTGCCTGCCTTCCCTCTTCCTTGCCTGTTTGGCCACTTCCTCGGGAACCATCTCTGATAGTCTGCTACCCCAGGAATTTCAGAGTTCCTTTCTATTTGATCCCTGGTTACCTCATATAGGCTTTGGGGTCACCAGACCTCACTATAGTTTGTAGTAGATATTTGTTAATCTCTCTGCCCACCATACTGTCCAATTTCGGGCTTAAACATAGATTTTCAATAAATGAGTTAATTAATAGAATACTGAACAAACCAAAGAATTACTAAATGGCACCAATGACAGTAGGAATTACCTGTGGGGTTAAAACATGCTGCAAAAGTACTTAGGAATCCTTGTGGCCTTGCATATAAAACATTACAATTAGGGGGATAGAAAGACTAGAGAAGTCATTTGTGTTGCATGAAAATCAGGAGAGTCTGCATATGCTGAAGATAAAAAAAAAAAAAGTAGAAAATGCTGGCCTGAAGAGATTTGCAAGTGTCTGTAATATTCACTTAGTGGTTTTTGAATAGCCATGAAAGGGAAACACTGTAGCTTAAACATACCTTTTCTTCACCAATAAGCTGCAAAAAATGACCCAGGGAAAACAAATCCCATTGAAAGCAATGTTCTATTAATCAGAGGCTCTGAGATGTGACCTGCCCAGGCAGCCATTGGGAAACTTCTGCCTTTTTATATTTCCTCTTTAATCAAATCCCTTGGTGCTACAGTTCTCAACTTGTGGAGATTTAAAAGGTACTTTGATTAATGGACTTGATCAGTGTCTGCTCTTGTTTAACCAAGGTGTTCACCTCCACGTTTCACATTTCACACCCACATCACACTGTTCCCCTTTTATTATAGGAACTGAAGGAGGTGACAGCCTTCCAGACAGCAAAGTAATTTATGAAAAAAATATTTTTAAAGGGAGAGTGTATCGAGCTAGATAAAAGCCCACAGCCTGTTGCTTTTTAAAATTTTAAATAGGCTATGCAAATAATGAAATGTCAGGTCACATAGACACCATCAAATTTAGAAAAGTACAGATGGCATATAACCCCAGAGTCCTAGAGAATATTAAATCAGATTTATTAGGGCACAGGATCATATCTTGCTTTTGACATGAAACAACAGTATCGATTGGGTTAGAAATGAGCCAGTTTCCAAAAACCTCAACCTGCTACAAATGTTTCCATATATACCACAATACTTTAAAAAGAGATAAAGAGAAATTGAGATGAGTTCATAAATATGCTTAAGCACTAAATCCCTCTTTGGTCTTTCATTTTTCTTAAGCCTCTCCTGCCTCACACTAGCCTATTTCAAATATTGACTTCATACAAAGAATGGATGGGAACAGCTAACACTCAGGGCTGAAATAATGGATGCTGCTCATCATGTTTTAGAACAGTTTGGAATAATTATCTGAACTTTGCTCATGGCTTTGTACACTTGACTCTCAATTAGTCACACCACCATGTGCTAAGTACTGTGCACTCGGTACAGCATACTAAGTACTAGGTACTATATACTGTGCACTAGGTACTATGTACTATCATGCAGCTATTTTTGATTAACAGGGAAATTTTAAAATCCCTTTAAAACAATATTGAAAAAGCACAAATGGTCAGCAAATATTTATTGCACTCCTAGAATATGCTAGGAATTGTGTTATATCATGGGGGTTCTGTGATAAATAAGATGGTATTACACTTTTGAGGAAAGGAGATGGCAGAAAATATGCCTTTCTCCTTTTGTGTTACTTTTGATAGTTAATGGAAATTCCTATTTCCAGAGTATTGAACTACTGTTCATGAAGAGATGACTCAGAATCCTGCTGAATGTCAGGAGGAAGCCAATTTAGATCCAAGATTGGTTGGGTAGTGATGACCAACTCTAGAACGACAAAAACTTGGCACAGACTCCATGACTTATCTCTCCAACCCTCTGGTAGCTTGGAGTTATGTACTCCAGAATTAGAAAAACATGTTTTTAATCTTAATCCATTCCCTGAGGATGTGAATCCATTGTAAATAGAACCTTTTGATGAAGTTACCTCAGTTAAAGTGTGGCCCAACTAAATCAGGGTGGGTTTTAATTCTATTACTAATGGCCTTTTAGGGAAGGCCACAGACAGAGAGAGACAGAGAAGCAAGAGGGAACAGCTAGAAGCTGGACGCCAACAGAATCTTGAAGAAAAAGGAAAATCCAGGATAGGTGTGCTGGTTTGAAAGGATGTATGTACCCTAGAAAACCCATGTTTTAATCCTAATCCCATTTTGTAAAGGCAGCCGTTTCTTTTATTCCCTATTCAGCACTATGTTTGAAACTGTAATTAAATCATCTCCCTGGAGATGTGTCTCAGCAAGAGTGATTGTTAAACTGGATTAGGTGGAGACGTATCTCCACCCAAAGGTGGGTCTTGGTTAGCTTACTAATCTCCTATAAAAGGGAGATTCAGAGAGAGCAGAACGCTGTGCAACCATGAAGCAGAGTCCACCAGCCAGCAACTTTTGGAGATGAAGAAGGAAAACGCCTCCCGAGAAGCTGGAGAGGAAGCTAGCAGATGATGCTGTGTTCGCCATGTGCCCTTCCAGATGAGAGAAAAACCCTGACCGTGTTCTCCACATGTCTTGCCACTTGAGAGAGAAACCCTGAACTTCATCAGCTTTCTCAAACCAACGTGTCTTTCCCTGGATGCCTTAGATTGGACATTTCTATAGACTAGTTTTAATTGGTACATTTTCCACAGCCTAAAAACTGTTAATTTGCAACGTATTAAATTCCACTTTTTAAAAGCCGTTCCATTTCCAGTATATCGCATTCCAGCAGCTAGCAAACTGGAACAAGAGGCCACCATGTGTATGGCCATGTGACAGAAAAGCCAATGGCCAAGGGTCACTGGCAGCCAGCCCCAGAATGTCACAGTATTTAGGCAGAAAGCATCTCCTTGATGATCCTTGATTTTGGACATTTCTTTGTTCCCAAACCATGAGCCAATAAATACCCATTGTTCTGGTTTGCTAGCTGCTGGAATGCAACACACCAGAGATGGATTGGCTTTTAATAAAAGGGGATTTATTTTGTTAGTTCTTCAGAGGAAAGGCAGCTAACTTTCATCTGAGGTTCTTTCTTACATGGGAAGGCACAGGATGGTCTCTACTGGCCTTCTCTCCAGGCCTCTGTGTTCCAACAACTTTCCCCAGGGTGATTCCTTTCTGCACCTCCAAAGGCCTGGGCTGAGCTGTGAGTGCTGAGATGAGGTATGCCAAGCTGCTTGGGCTGTGCTGCATTGCGCTCTCTCGTTTAAGCACCAGTCAATTAAGTCAAACGTCATTCATTGCAGCAGTCATGCCTTCTAGCCGACTGCAGGTGTAATGAGCAACAGATGAGGTTCACATGTCCACAGCAACGAAACAAGGTGCCTTCACCTGGCCAAGTTGACAACTAAATCTAACTACCACACCCATTGTTGAAGCCATCGCATTGCATGGCATTTGTTTTAGCAGCTAGAAAACTTAAATGTCCATGGAAGAATCACTGATCAATCATAACATCTGGTAATTTATTCCACAAATATTTATTGAGTGTTTCCTTCACGTCAACACTCTAATAATCACTGAAGACACAGCAAAGCCCCTGACCTCGTGGAGTTTACATTCTCATGGGGAAAGAAAGCCACTCACAAGAAAGATAATTTTAGAAAATGAGAAGGGCGAGGAAGACAATGGAGCAAGGAAAGGGGCTAGAGCATAGCTGCGGAAATGGGGGAGGGAGGACATTTTAGATAAAGAGGTCAGGCAGTCCTCTCTGCAGAGGTCACATCTGGGGAGAGCTTGACCAATGGGAGAGGACCAGCCACATGATCTTCTCTCCCACAGGCTCTCCTCAATGCAGCAGTCTGGGCAGCCATTACCAGACAATTGCCAATGAGCCGTTCTTAGTTCCTGGGCTAAGCATGTGGGATGCAGAAGAATCTAAGGTAAAAAGCATTCAGTGTGGCTAAAGAGATGCATTAAAAACATCAAGCATCACTAGATTGAAGCACTGAAGGAAGACTTGGAACAGTTGGATTCTGGTCCTCCTTTTAGCCATTAGAATCTCAGTTTTCTCATCATTAAAAGTGAAAGGGTTGTACAAAATGATATATACAATTCCTTTTAGATCCTATGGTCAATAATAGTAACTACAAAGTGATGTCAAATGTTTATAAAATTAGAGAGAAGGTAGATAAAGCAGAGAAGGCTTTTTGAAAGGGGGGTCCATTTCGGAGAAGAAAATGTAGCTGTGGCTCCTTCAAGCCTTCTGGGTGACAGAAAGAGCCATGCTCAGCCCCTGGTTTTACAAACAGTATCAACAATCACAATCCAAAGCAGTTTTCACCTTTGAACTCTGAATGAAAACCCATTGGTGCTGTCTTCTCAGCCAGACATAGACTCAAAATCACCCACATCCCACTCTGTCATATGGCCACCTCATATCACAGAAGGCAACACAATGGCAAATAAGAATGCTGTGAGCTAAAGAGAAAGGACCATTAAGGGCTCATCAGAAAGAAACTGCCTTTCACTGAAGCCTGCCAACTTCGGAGCCACCACTATCAGAAGCACCCTAGGAGAGAATTACAGGCTTGCGCCGTAATGATGGGTTATGATTAAGACTCAGGTATTTGTTTAAATAAATTCTTGATCTTGTCTCACAATAGCATTGAAAACAGGCCTCAAGCTTCTGGTAATGCACCCTCCCCCACTTTTTTTACAGGCAGCAGTTTAAGTTTGGGTCCTCAGTCATAACACAAACGCTTATGTGTTACTGTGATAATGTGAGTTTGGATGATAAATGATTAAAATTCACTTTATGGATACAAAGTGCTTCATAAATACTTTATTTCCAGAGTGTCTTCAACTTAGAATTTCTGACTCCATTTGGACTTCTCTTTATCCAAGGCACAGGGTCCCTTTTCTATCTGTAAATATTTAATGTTCCACGCTGGCCTCATTACAGTTCCCCTTGATGCTAATGGCTGCTGACTTGGGTCTTGCCATCTAGGAAAACTAAGAGATACAGCACAAGCCAGGTGTGGAGGGTATTTTGAGTACTTATGATTTCAGAGCAAGCTATCTATTGTTTCTCCCATTTCCCAAGCTGTGGAGCAAAGATGGAGCATCCTCTGTGATCTACGACAGACCACAGGGATGGAGGGCTTCACAGGAAAAGCTTACAAGATAATCTACCACTTTGGAGCCACTCTCTGTTCACAGGCCAAATCATGACCCTGAACCTCGGCCAGTAGCAAAATGAGAGAATGCTTTCCCTGGGAACATTCAAGATATCATCTTCTCTACCTGCCTTCCTAAAGCAGCAGCTCTCTGATGACTCTCTCAGGCGGCTTCGCCCTGAGTGCTAGAGGCACTGAAGGTCAGGCTAGAGGCTCACTGGCCAGAGAACGCGAAGTGAGCAGTGGAGCACAATGGCAATGCCACTCATCTGCCTGGTCCTCAGTCTCATTTGTAAAAGGGAGGTTTGATCCTCTCTCTGCAGACTTTGAGATTGTGGTAGCCTCTGATGGTAGATAGGCCTGGGTTCAAATCCCATCTCTGGCACTTAATGCTTGTGTGACTTGACCTCAATTTACTCATCTGTATAATGGAATTAAGACTTACCTCATGGGTTAATTATAAGAAGCAAATTAATTAAGCATGTGAGACAGTTGTTAAACTGCAATGAGTGGCCTCATCTTACATAGACAGAGTCCTTGCATTTTACCATCCAGAACAGTTCTCTCCCCCATAGACATGCTCACTAAACACTGGATTGATTATTTGTTGGATTTACGCTGAGAACAAAATTAGACCTGCAGCATAGCCAAAACCCTGTTGAATGAAGAGCTTTACCTGGTTCATGCCTGTTAAGGACAGAGACCCTAAGGTAATAATATTTCCCTGCCTCATGAGATGGTTAGAGCATTCAGGGAACCAACCAGTACAGTGTAGCATGCAGCATAAAGGATATGCGCAAAGAAGGAAGGAAAAGCACACACAAGTGTGTACACAAGTGTGCGTGTATCTTCCATGATCTTAGTGATTTATAATAACAATCCATTTATCATATCTCATGATTTTGCGGGTCAGGAATTCAGGCTGAGTATAGCTGGATATTGTTCCAGTTCCACATGGCATCAAGTACAGATAGGCTGGACTGGAGGGTTCAAGACTGCTTCATTTCTGCTTGGGACCATGACAAGAATGGCCGGAAGGCTGGCTTCAGCTGGGACTGCCAATAGGAGCACTTACGTACAACCCTGCCAACTTGGCAATCTCAGGGCAATCGGACTTTACATTCGTTCTAGTTTGCTAGCTGCCGGAATGCAACACACCAGAGACAGATTGGCTTTTAATAAAAGGGGGTTTATTTTGTTAGTTCTTCAGAGGAAAGGCAGCTAACTTTCCACTGAGGTTCTTTCTTACGTGGGAAGGCACAGGATGGTCTCTGCCAGCCTTCTCTCCAGGCCCCTGGGTTCCAACAACTTTCCCCAGGGTGACTTCTTTCTGCATCTCCAAAGGCCTGGGCTGAGCTGTGAGTGCTGAGATGAGGTATGCTGAGCTGCTTGGGCTGTGCTATGTTGAGTCTCTCATTTAAGCACCAGCCAATTAAGTCAAACATCATTCATTGCAGCAGGCACACCTCCTAGCTGACTGCAGATGTAATTAGCAACAGATGAGGTTCACATACAGTTGGCTTATGTCCACAGCAACAAGACTAGGTATGCTCACCTGGCCAAGTTGACAACTGAATCTAACTAACACAGAATGGCTTTTTAAAAGGGGAATTTAATAAGTTGCTAGTTTACAGTTCTAAGGCCAAGAAAATGTCCCAATTAAAGCAAGTCTATAGACATGTCCAATCAAAGGTATCCAGGGAAAGATACCTTGGTTCAAGAAGGCCAATGAAGTTCAGGGTCTCTCTCTCAAGTGAGAAGGCACATGGCGAACACAGACAGGGCTTCTCTCTCAGCTGGAAGGGTACATGGTGAACATGGTGTCATCTGCTAGCTTTCTCTTCTGGCTTCCGGTTTCATGAAACTCCCCAGGAGGCGTTTTCCTTCTTCATCTCCAAAGGTCACTGGCTTGTGGGCTCTCTGCTTCGTGGGGCTGCACCTTCCTCTGCTCTCTCCAAATCTTCTTCACTCTCCAAAATGTTTCCTCTTTTATAGGACTCCAGAAACTTATGAAGATCCACCCAAATGGGTGGAGACATGTCGTCACCTAATCCAGCTTAACAACCACTCTTGACTAAATCATATCTCCAGGGAGATGATTTGATTACAGTTTCAAACATACAGTATTGAATAGGGATTATTCTGCCTTTATGAAATGGGATTTAGATTAAAACATGGCTTTTCTAGGGGACATACATCCTTTCAAATCAGCACAACATTGTAGGTCAGGGATCCCTGGAGAGTGTTCCAAGGGACAAAGTCAAAAGCTGCCAAGATCCTTCTGACCTAGCTTTGGTAGTCATACAGCATCACTTCTGCCACAGTCTGTTGGTTAAGCAAGACACTAAGGCCAGTCCAGATTCAAGGAAAGGGGAGATTCCGCTTCTCGATGAGATGAGTGGCAAAGAGTTGTGGCCATTCTTAATTTACCTCAGTGTCTGAGTCTCCATTCTGCTTTGTAGAAACAGCTATGGGTACCACCTCTTTCATTCTCTTACCCTTCCCTCAGTCACTGTTAATGTCCCCATTATATAACATATACAACATATAAGTTGATAATGACCAGATGGTAAAGGATCTGGAAACTACATCATATTAGGAAAATATGAAGAAGTGGGGAGGTACTTAACCCAGAGAATAAAAGATTATAGGGAGCACTTAATTGTCCTCATATACTTAAATGACTATGGAAATGTTTTCTGCTTACTAGATATCAATACTAAACCATCAGACAGAAATTATAGGGATGAAGATTATGCTTTATATAATTTATTTTAATAAGATAAAGAAAGTATTTTCTTAGGAACTATTATCAGAATATATCAAATCGTGGTCGTGATTTGGCCTGTTACAGTACCCTTTCTGAGCTCATGAGAGGGTTGAATTTCCCCACCCCCTTGAGGTTAGATATGGCCAAATGACTAGCTTAGACCAAAGAAATGTGATTGGAAATTATGTATTTCCAAAAGGAAATCCCAAGAGCCAGTGTGCAACCCCTTTCCCTTTTCTGTGATGTTCAGGGGATAGAGGTCCCATTAGCCTGAGTCCAAGAGAGGCATGTGGAGCAGAGTCCCCAAGTGAGGTTGCCAGGTAAAATACAGGAATCCGAATTTAAATTCAATAGGGAATTGCCAAAGAAATAGGATTTAGAGTATGAAAGGACAGATAGAGTGCATGCCCTGTGTGCATTTACACACACAGTGTGTTTGCTCTACACTCATGGTTCAGCTTCGTCTCAGTATATTGGACTGGGGCTCCCTGCAGGGCTGGAGAGAAGGCACTAGTTGGCCAACTGGACCAGGTTACCAGGACCTCTCTGATGCTGAGGGATTGCATTCCAAGACGTGGATAGCAGCACCATTCACAGACTAGAGAAGCAGGAAGTATGGTGGGAGGTGAAGTGAAAGTACCTTGTTGGAGGCATTTCAAAGCACAGACACAAACATTGGTAACTTTTGTTTGAAATGTCAGCTGTCAGTAGCTCCTGACAGCAAGGGCTTGGCTTTATTTATCTTCATATCCTCTCACAGTACATGACCTGGCCTCTTGCTTAGCACATGGGGGATGTTCAATAAATATCTATACAATGTAATTAACAGGGACAAGGCCCTAAACATAGCCCGCTACCCTTTTAGCTGCTACAACTCCTTTTGGCCACTGGGGGGCAGCATATTGTCTTGAACTGTAAACTGTGGCCTGGGGCTTCAAGATATGGGTGGAACTGTGATTCCCCAAAACGGTTAGATACCCAGAGGCCAGTCTCTGCAAACATTTACTTGGGGCCAAAACAAAGGGGGAACAGATAAGGGCAAAGCAGTCTATTCTGTTTTTCTCTTTTCATAAAGCTGTATTTATGCAATTTAAAGAATTATCCTTTATTCCGAAATTATCTTTCCCCATTAAAACATCCTTTCTTTTGTAATGATGGTTACTGTATGTGGTTGTAGTTTTGTTTTGTTTATCTATCTGCTTTCAGCTAGTGTCCTAATTTGATCAAATAAATAATGACAGCACCCTGTTGTCCCAGAAAGTTTTTAGAAAATTATTTTTCAGGTTTGTGAAATCAAAAGTCTGAGAGCTCTTGGGTGGTGCAATGGTGGCTCAGTGTCAGAGTTCTCACCTGCCACGCCCGAGATCTGGGTTCGATTCCCAGTGCCTACCCATGTAAGAAAAAAAAAAAAAATCTGAGAGCCCTTAGCATACAATGCTGGGATCAGAGATGCAAAAGGGGGAGTAGGAAAACTTCACAGTGGGTACTCTCAGGCTTCCCTTCCATGCCTGATCGCTGGCTCCAGAATGCAAGTCTGTGTGACCAATTCAAGGAATTCCCAGCCTCCAGAGACAGAGGAAGATGCCCAAGTATAAGAACGAGCAAGGTGTTGAAATCACATGCCAAGGGACTTGCAGATCCCTCTCTTCTTTATTAGGGAGGCTGGGAGAGCTCCCTCCCCAGTGCTGACCGAGTGGCCTGACTGCTTAGTCATCCTTGTGTTTCTGAACAATCAAGGGTCAGCCCCGCAAGGGCCTGTAAAATTCCAGTCTTGATGTCAGTGGGCCTCCTGTCTGTTGAGCCTGTGCAACCTCGGCGGGGACAATGCCCCAAATCATAAAGAGCCAGCTCTAGTCACAAACCAGGGGATACTGTCTATCTGTGCTTCACAGAATACAGTAGAATTTTTAACAATGATTACACCACACAAATCAACAGCCCAGCCCTGAGACCTACCACGAGGATGCCACACTGGTGTTCGGGTGGACAAAAGGGGTTACAAGACGCAGCACTGACAAAGACTCCGAAACAACTGCCGAAGGGAAAAAGAGCTGGCACCCAGTTTGGGAGACTTGGGAAGGCTTCCCGAGATGGGCCTGAAATAGGAGGTAGGTTTTTTGAAACATGAAAGGAACGACCAGCTTGGCAAAGACACGGTCTGATCTGAGGCCTAAGTAGGAAGACACGGGGGTGTTTGGGCCCAGGGCCCAGTTCAGTTTGGCTGGAATTTCAGGCATGTAGCAGGAAAAGAGTGGGAGCAACAGCTAACGGTAGGAGGGCTTGGCAAGCAGGCAGAGGTGGGCTCGGGTCCCATTTCCACAGTGGCCTACTTGGTTGCCATGGTTGATGTCCTACATTCAGCTCCTTGACCACTGAAGGCCCTGACACCTCAGAGAACCGAATAAGAGAATGGGTGGTGAAGCTGCATGTGAGAATGATAGAGGGAGGAGGGCTGGGGACATAAATGAAATCAGAAAGAAAGATAGATGTTAAAGATTGAGATGGTATAATCTAGGAATGCCTAGAGTGTATAATAATAGTGAAATGTACAATGTACAAATTTTATAAATGTTTTTGCATGAGGAAGAACAAAGGAATGTCATTATTGCAGGGTGCTGAAAATAGATGGTAATTAATATTTTAAAATGTCACCTTCTGTGTGAGACTAAAGCAAAAAATGTTTATTTGTTATGAAATTTATATTTTGACTAGTGCATTTCCTAATATAACTTATGTAGATAGTTTGATTGAATGCTATAAGTACTTGGAATCTCAAGTAGGACATGAGATTTTGTTGGTTTGTCCACAGTGATGCCCCGATGAATCCCAGAGTGATTCGATCAGTGAGCGGAAAAGTATTTGCAAAGCCCCCTTTGGGGAATGGTGAGAACAGGAAGAAATGCAACCTCCCCAAGTTGAATTATTGATATTCTCACAAGCAGTGTGGACAACCAAAGCTATAGGCTGAGCCCCCAGTCTTGGGGGTTGTTCATATGAAACTTAACCCCAGAAAGGATAGGTCAAGTCTACTTAAAATCTAGGCCTAAGAGTCACCCCCAAGAGAGCCTCTTTTGTTGCTCAGATGTGGCCTCTCTCTCCAGCCAACACGACGAGCAGTCTCACCACCCTCCCCCTGTCTACGTGGGACATGACTCCAGGGGTGTGGACCTTCCTGGCAATGTGGGACAGAGATCCTGGAATGAGCTGAGACTCAGCATCTAGGGATTGAGAAAAACCCTAGAATGAGCTGAGAATTAACATCAAGGGATTGAGAGAACCTTCTCGACCAAAAGGGGGAAGAGTGAAATGAGACTAAGTGTCAATGGCTGAGAGACTCCAAACAGAGTTGAGAGGTTATCCTGGAGGTTATTCTTACGCATTAAGTAGATATCACCTTGTTGTTCAAAATGTAGTGGAGAGGCTGGAGGGAACTGCCTGAAAATGTAGAGCTATGTTCCAGTAGCCATGTTTCTTGATGATGATTGAACAATGATATAGCTTTCACAATGTTACTCTGTGATTGTGAAAACCTTGTGTCTGATGCTCCTTTTAGCTACTATATCAACAGAAGAGTAGAACATATGGAATAAAAATAAATAATAGGGGGAACAAATGTTAAAATAAATTTAGTTTGAAATGCTAGTGATCAATGAAAGGGAGGGGTAAGGGGTATGGTATGTATAATTTTTTTTTCTGTTTTCGTTTTATTTCTTTTTCGGAATTGATGCAAATGTTGTAAGAAATGATCACGATGATGAATATGCAACTATGTGATGATATTGTGAATTACTGACTATATATGTAGAACAGAATGATCATATATTAAGAATGTTTGTGTTTCTTTCTTGTCATATTTTTTTTTAATTTAAGAATTAATTTAAAAAATTAAAAAAAAAAAGATGTAGCATTGTTCCCAGTGTGTACACTTCAGTAAACTAGGACAACTGACTATCCAGTTTGCCCGGGACTGAGGGGGTTTCCAGAACACAGGGCTTTCAGTGCTAAAAACAGGGAAGTACCAGTCAAACCACGATGAGCTGTCACCCTACAGCAAGCATTATCCACCTTTCCCATTTCAAAGAGGTTAAACAACCTGGGAGGATTAACTCAGGGCTTAGAATCCCAAGGGTTGAACAAATCAGGACGTTTCTCCAACAAAGGCTCTCTTTTATAGGGTTGTAATTTCAGAGCACTCCAGCAGCACTGTGCAAACTCAAAATGTATATGGCAACTAGTGGGAAAAGACAAGGGCATCCTTGAGAACTTAAAAATTGGGTTAAATACTGTCCCCCTAAACTAACGTCTACCCTGAACCTCAGAATGTGACCTTATTTGGAAATAGAGTCCTTGCAGATATATTTAGTTAAAATGAGGTCATACTGGATTATGGCAGGCCCTAACCCCAGTGACTGGTGTCCTTACAGGAAGAGGGGAGGACACAGGCACATACATAGAGGGAAGAAGGCCACATGAGGATGGAGGCAGAGACTGCAGTGATGCCCCTATAAGAAGGACATGCCAAGGATTGTCAGGGGCCACCAGAAACTGGAAAAAGCAAAGAAGGATTCTTCCTTAGGGCCTTCAGAGACAATGTAACCCTGTGTCACCTAGATTTGCAAGGTCTGGCCTCCACCACTGTGAGAGAAGGAATTCCTGTTTTTTTTTTTTAAGCAGTTCAGTTTGCAGTAATCTGTTACAGCAGCCCTAGGAAACTAAGACACAGGCCTTCCCAGGGGTTAAACTTGCAGTCTCCCTGACACATGGCCTATTCCTTAACTCTAGCTCCACAGTTCTACAAGTGCCCCCACCCCACCACAATTCAGGACACTTTAACCTCTGTTTCATATTCCTGAAAATAAAAATGTACTAGGCTTCCTCCAAGATCCATTCTCTCTAGCTTTCTTTCCTTTGACCATCACAAGGCAGGCACCTGATTTGTAGGTTGTGTGTGGGATGGAAAAACAATTCAGATTTCTATAACCTGAAACTTAATTTCTGGTAGGAAAGTACCATCTGGTGGATATTTGTGAAACTGCTCATATCATGCATTCAAAAATGAGCATCTGAGGAAAACTTGCTTATCAGAATACTGATCAAAATATTACTCCAAGACTCAGTAAGAGCTCAGCATTGAAACAAGGGCTGTGATTCTATGTACAGTTATTCTTCTGAAAATCAATCAGAAGCATCTAGCAGAGTCTTCTATGTTTTCTGGCCTCCTTTGTCCAATTTACGATTAATTGAAGATAACTGTTCACTTTCTATCCTCTTCTTCAAAAGCATTCTTTGGAAATTCTTGCTTTTCTTTATCATGAAGGTGTATCTATGAAAGTTAGTCTCTTGGGAAATCTAGTCACACCTCATTCAAAGGCCTTCTTCTTGACCAGTGCAACCCTCCATTCACACACTGGAGCTGTCCCTCACCCAGCTCACCAGAGAGATTCTGCACCCCTAATGGGGATTTCTGCCACATTTGTGTTACATGTCCCTCAGCCTCAGCTCATGGGACAGGATGGCCACATTTCACTCACGCTGAGCAGTCATGCTCTCACTCTCCTGGACTTTGGAACCAGTACTATGAAGCAGTGAATTAGGCTAGAGCTTAGGTGAGGTGAATGCCAGTGCTGAGGGGCAGGCTCTTTTCACCATATGCAAGGGGAGAAAGCAACACTTGCCTGCAGCAGAAGAGAGCTGAGGAGACCCTGCTGCCTGTGCTCTGAGAGCATTCCACATCCCAAAGCTGAGTTCCAGCCCTTGGCCTTCCTGAGTTTGGCTGTATCACAACAACAAATTCCCCTTCCCTACTGAAGTAGGCTCTGGTAGTTACTTACACTTAAAGACACATCCCCCATGATAAAGATCTATCTATCAGTAGCTCCTAAAACCTGACCAGGCATATCTGTGAGTTTGCTGACTTTCCTAGCCTGGTAGAGTCAGGGACTGAAGATGTCACAGAAATGAAAAATCACTTCTAATTGAAAAATCCCAAGGAACACCCTACTCAGTATAATATCTGCAGACAATAGCGAGATAAATCAACCTTCCCCACACCTGTTTGAAGGTTTTATATAAGGAAGTAGCTATACCTCCCAGCCCTGACTGATGAACAGGCTTTTTCCAACCGGAAAGATAATGTTCTATCATGTAGTTTTGAGGAGGCAAGTTCAAGAAGGCAGAGGCAGAAGACCCTCACTCCCCATCAGAGCAATCATAGTATTAGCGGGGTGAAAGATGAAACAGCCAGGCAGAGTTTCCACAATTATTCCTGGGTCCCCTGAGAAGCTGACTCTAAGCAGTTTACTAGGCAGGATGTTTGTTAAAGAGTGCTCCTGGAATTCATATCTATGGGAGCCAGGGGTCAGAAGCAGGAGTTGATAGAGTCATGCTGTGATACAGGCCCAAGAACACCTTTGGCTGAGTCCATGGGGAGCTTTGGAGTTAAACGGCCCACCAGGGTTGCTGGTTGGGCTAAGATGGCCTGGGCTTCAAACTCTTACATGAGTCAGTTATTAGATGTGGGCTGCCCCTCTATAAGGCCATGACCTCTACAGCTGAAGGCTGTCTGCTGACAGGACTCTTAGCAGTGAGCAACAAGTCTTTCACTGAGGGATCCTCAATCCATGTAAGCCAGCTGGGCTTCTAATGTGGCTGCTACCCCCTTGTTCAGGTTCCATTCCCATTAGGAGATGGCATTGTTCTAGTTCTTTTCTTTCTCATCCTCTTTCAAAGAGAAATTGACACTTTCAGTGGGAAATTCACCTAAGGTAAATTAAACCATCCCCAATAGACAAAGACCTAGGTAAGGAAAATTGGGAAATCATCAGTATTTGTTCCCAGTTATTACTTTGCCCCTTCCATTTACTGTACTATTCCCCTTGTTGTTTTCTGTCCTGTGATGATTAATTTGATGTGTCAATAGGCTAGGTTATAATGTCCAATTGTTTGGTCAAATAAACACTGACCTGATTGCTACCGTGAGGGTATTTTGTAGATGATCTGAATTATTAGCCAGTTGATTGTATCTACTGTGAATTAAATCTACAATCAGCAAAGGAGGTTGCATTCAGCAATGAAAGGAATTTCCTTATCAAATCAGTTGAGAGGGAATTAAAAGGGAGAACAAAGGAATTCAGCAGTCAGAAATAATTGCTGTCCCTACTCAACAGTCAGCTTCTCTTGGGGAATTCATTGTCCTCTTGATCAAATCTCCAACTTTCAGCCTTGCCCTAAAGAATTTAGACTTGCTAATACCCACAGTCATGTAAGCCAATTCCTTTCATAAATCCCTTTATATCTATATTTATGACTATGTCTATATCTATACCTACAACAATATCATCTCTCTATATATTTTGTCAGTTCTTTTTTCTCTGAAGAACAATGACTAGTCAATATTTTCTTACCATCCCTCCTTCTTTAGTCAGTTTTTTTGTTTTCCAGAAAGATAAGCAACTGGACAGACTAATTCATACTATGGAGTGAATGATTGTTAACTCATCATTGTTGACCAGTGTAATCTTCTCCATTCCTGCTGCCCCATCCTCGGTCTAGATGGTTTCCACAACTTGATTTAGACCACATTCTATGTGCTCTTATTTCTCCATTTCTTCTCTAGTTCACCTGACCACTAAAACCATACCAACCAAAATGACTTTTGTCAAGTCATCTCCTTGTTCCAGAGAGTACAGTGTCTCCCCAGTTCCTTACATGCCCAGTCCAAGGTCAGAGAGCTTTAGACCAAGAGTGAGAGACCCTGAGAAACAATGTATCTCAGAGATAAAAAGCAGGCTCTGGAACCCAATAGCTGATGTGACTCTTAGTTCCACCAAATACTGGCTGTAAGGATTTGGGCAATATCCTTACACTCTCCTGCCTCTGTTTCCCTACCTGCAAAATGGAGGTGAAAATAGCATACCCTGCTATGAGGATTCAATTACTTCATCTAGTTAATCCACCTAAAGCACCAAGACTAGTTGCTGGCATGGAGTAAGTTCTCAACAGTATAGCTATTAGATCACTTATTAGTATTATTACTCACTGAGTATCAAATACCTGAGTGATGTTAGATAAACCACTTCCTCTTGTTTGGGAAGGGCCTTGGCTTCCACATGTTTAAACTGAGGGGATTGCCTGGATCATCTTGAATATCCTGCCAACCCCAGGATCCTGTTTCTTTCACCCTCAGCAGTGTCCCTTAACACCTACCCTTGGTCATTCATTTCCACACTATGCTATAATGGTTATAATTTAATCCTAATTTTATCCAGCCAAGGACCTGTCTACTCCCCTTTATGTGCTGTTAGTGTGACTAGGTTTCAGGGCAGAATATAGGATTCTTTAGTCTTTGTGTGTGCCTACACAGTCTGGTTTGCTTCTTCGACATAGATGTTCAAGAAGTAACAACAAATAGGTGTTGAGCATGGAATATTTTTGGCTACTTTCTAACTACTTCCTTTCTCTATCCCTCTGAAATCACTCCTCCAGCACACATGCTGGACATGCTATGGCTTTGCAGCTGTTTTATTTGCCACCATCTGTCATAGAGTATGAGTTCCCAAAGGTGTGAGGCACATTTTCTTCCAGAGGCTTATTGCCAAGCCCTGCCCAATGCCAGGCAGGGGTGGTTTAAATACAAAAGAGGGCCAGATAATGGTGGGAGGAAAGGAGGACAATGGAAGCCTTAAGGGATGAACTGTTGCAGCGTCCAGTTTCTGAACTATCCTGAGACAGTTTGCATAGATAGAATTTTAGGAACAGATTTCTAAATATTCAGAAAAGTTAATATCTTTGAGTATACAAATTTTCAAGAAAGACAGTCTCCTATATATACTGTTTATTATTTTGTATGTTAACGTCCATATTATCCACCACATTTCATTTGGGGTAAATCGTGGTAAGGAAAAGGACTGACAAAAAGTCTGAAGATCCTCAGGTGTTGGGAAATGGAGGGTAAGAAGTGCCATTCTTTTCCAGAGGTATCAATGATAAACTTTGTAATAACAAATGAAGAAGCCACCACAATGATGAAGGAGTTGGGCAGCTTTAGACAGGTGTCTCTGCCTAGGTTAACAAACACATTTACATATGTTTCAGTCTCTGTATATTTGGGTCTGTTACACTGGAAACACTGAGAATACTTGCTAGAGTTTTCAAGGAATATAATATTGCCTGGTTTGGTGGTTCTTCAGAAAGTTAAACATAGAGTTATTATCTGACATGGCAATTCTACCTTTAGGTATATATCCAAAAGAACTGAACGCATGGACTCAGATATTTGGACACCAGATTCCATGGCAGCACTAAGCACAATAGCCAAAAGGTGGAAACAGCCGAAGTGTGCATCAAGAGATAAATGGATAAAACAAAACAAATATAGAATATACACACAATGTAATATTATTCATGGGTGAACCTTGAGGAAAATATGTTGAGTGAAATAAGGGCAGATATTGGATTTCACTTATATGCAATAAATAGAATATGCAAATTCATTGAGATAAACCATAGATTACAGGTTATCAGGGACCAGGAGGGGGAATGAGGTGCAATTGCCAATGGGTACGGAGTTCCTGTTTGGGTAATGATAAAGCTTTCATGATGGGTGATGATGATAGTACCACGATATTGTGACTGTACTTAATACCACTGAACTGTACATGTGAAAGTGTTTAAAATGGTTTTTGTGCATGTGTTGTCTATAAGTTACCCCAATACAAAAAAAAAAAAAAAAAAGAGGCCATCTGATGTCTACAACCTAAACCCTCCAGAACATAATCAGAATCCTGGAGTTCCAATACAAAATATGGCAACACTGCTTCCTCCCTGTACCACCAACCGGTGTGCAGTCAAGGAGCATGGAATAATTCTAGCCTGAGCAAACTGTATGCTCACCAGCATCATATCATTAATTGCAAAGCCAATTTAATCTCCTGGGTATCTCTTTTGTGCATCCTTCAATGTCCCACCCACCCTCTCTTCCCCTATGGCTTTCTGAGAAAAGGACACAGCAGATTAATTCTGCAAATCAATGCAAACAAGAAGTACTTCTGAATTCTAGGTCTAGCATTTCCCAGTTTCGCCTTGCCAAGTCACCCAGTCAATGCCCATCTCAATTGTTAATGCTCCTGCAGTTTGGTCCCTGACCAATCTGAACAAAGAACACATGCCCAGTGTCTCTTGTTAACACATCATAGTTTGGTTCCTAACCTAGGGCCTATGTCATGTGCCACAATACAACAGAAGAGCTAGAGAATGACTCTTGAGGGGTGATCTCCACCATCCAGCCTTGAGCAGACGCAAAGGCCTCCTCTATATGTGCTGCTTTGAACCCAGCCTCCTATACCCTAACGGTATATTTTATGTCTCATATTCAGAATAGATAGAACAAAAAAAAATCTCTTGAGGAGCCACAGGCATACTGAAGACAACAACCAGAGCTGGAATTGCCTCCTCCTCATTCTGCAATGTCCCACCCACCCTCTCTTCCCCTATTGCTTTCTGAGAAAAGGACACAGCAGTCTTCCAGAACTATCTCCCCACCCCCTTCACCTATACCAGTCATCCTTCCATCCCACCCTCTCTTACCTCTTCTGGGAACCTGAGCCAGAAACCACCTCATTTATCCACATCCTATGTCTCAGCTCACAGGCAACCAGGCCTCAAACCTTTCCTTCAATGCTCCCACCACCACGGAGCTCTTTTATTCTCCTATAGGCATGCATTTCTTGAAAAAAGCTATTTACAATGATTGGATCTGTCTCACCACCCTCTTTTACTCCACAGCTCCTTGCAATCTGCTTTAATTCCCCCATCTCTTTTGAAGTAGATCCCTCAAAGAGACCCATGATCTTCTAGTGGGGAAATTTAATGCCTCTTATTCAATCTTTATCTTTGTCAACTCTCTGCAGCTTTTGGCATTTCTGCCAGCTATTTCCTTAATGTCCTTTGCTCTCCTGATTCCCAAGACACTCCCCTCTCTCTCTGCTATTCACCCTACTACTGCGATTACTCCCCCAGCCCCCTTCTTTCTTTGACTTCTTTTCTTCCTGGTGCCCTCTGCATGGCATTCTCCAAAGCCATGTTCTTGGCTTATGTCCTAGTTTCTCAGGCTGCTATGACAAATAACCACACAATGGGTTGGCTTAAACAATGAGAATTTATTGGCTCACAGTTTCAGAGGCTAGAAGGCTTACTTCTTCCCCAGGGCAGCATTCTGGCTGGCTGGCATCTTTGGGTTCCTTGGCTTTCCCATTAAATGGCAATGTTCTCTTCTTTCTCTTCTGCATACCACTGACTTCGTTTTAGCTCTTCCCCCTGGCTTTCTCTTTATGAGACCTCCAGTAATAGGATTAAGACCCATCCTGCTTCAATTGAGCCACACTTTAACTAAAAATAATATCTTCAAAGGTCCTATTCACAGTGGATTGACACTCATAGGAATGGGGTTAAGATTAAGAACATTTTTTTTCTGGGGTACATAACTCAATCTACTGTAGTTTCTCTCCTTTAGCTTTGTGCTGGTTTGAAAGGAAGCATGCCCCCTAAGAAAAGCCAAGTTTTAATATAAATCCCATTTCATAAAGGTAGAATAATCTCTATTCAATACTGTATGTTTGAAACTGTAATGAGATCATCTCCCTGGATGATGTGATTTAGTCAAGAATGGTTGTTAAATTGGATTAGGGGATGACACGTCTCCACCCATTTGAGTGGGTCTTGATTGGTTTCTGAAGTCCTATAAAAGAGGTAATATTTTGGAGAATGAGAGATTCAGAGAGAGCAGAATGACATAGCCACGAGAAGCAGAGTTCACCAGCCAGTGACCTTTGGAGATGAAGAAGGAAAATGCCTCTCGGGGAGCTTCACAAAACAGGAAGCCAGGAGGGAAGACGCTAGCAGATGACGCCGCGTTCGCCATGTGCCCTTCCAGATGAGAAAAGAATCCTGACCGTTTTCACCATGTGCCTTTACAGATGAGAGAGAAACCCTGAACTTCATCAGCCTTCTTGAACCAAGGTATCTTTCCCTGGATGCCTTAGATTGGACATTTCTATAGATTTGTTGTAATTGGGACATTTTCTCGACCTTAGAACTGTAAACTAGCAACTCATTCAATTCCCCCTT
Source organism: Myrmecophaga tridactyla (assembly GCA_004026745.1). Taxonomy (NCBI): domain Eukaryota; kingdom Metazoa; phylum Chordata; class Mammalia; order Pilosa; family Myrmecophagidae; genus Myrmecophaga; species Myrmecophaga tridactyla. The sequence continues at coordinate 13,362 of PVIY010023995.1, read as the reverse complement.
TTAAAAGCCATTCCGTTTCTGGTATATTGCATTCCAGCAGCTAGCAAACTAGAACAAGCTTTCTTTCCTTTTTTGGTATTTCATCGTTTATCTCTATGTCTATAACTCTTAAACGTCACTCTCAGTTCTGAAGATACTCTTGATCTATGGTCTTTATTTCTACTGGCCTAGTTGATATTTCCATTATTTTTCTAGTTCCTTCAAAATCAACAGGTACAAAACTGAAGTCATCATTTCCCCTCCTAAAACTGCAGCTCCTATTTCTGTTCTTGGCACCAACACCCATACCCACCCTCTCCTCCACCCCAGCCATCTCAGTCACTCACACTAAACAACTCAGCATTGTCCTCCCTCTTATACCTCTCCCTTGGTTTGATCATACATCAAATTCCATTGATGATGCCTCTGCATCATCTTTCTCATTACCACACCCATTCCCTATTTCTATACTCTACTATACTTAGGCCTTCACTGTCTTTTCTCTGGGTAATGACATGCCAGGTTAACTTATTGAGACATTAACTTGTGTTTTCTCATGTTGCCTTATTACCTCTGCTATTCTATGAAGAAAGCCAAGCTCTTTTGTGCATCCTTGGCTCCAGTAAGGCTTCCTGGCTTTTATTGAAGAACGCACACTTAATGCCTCTGAGGGCATCGGAGGAGGAAGGGAACAACTTTAAATGAGAGGGAAAGAGAAACAGGGGAGAGACCTAAATTTTTTTTTTAATGGAACACTATTTGGAAACCAAAAAATTAACACTAGACAACAAAAAGGAATGTACTACTGATTTATACAACTATATGGATGAAACTTACAGATAAATGGTGAGTGAAAGAAGCTGGACACCAAAGATCACTTACTAAGTAATTCTATTTATATGAAATTCTAGGACAGGCAAACTAACCTACAGGGATAGAAATCAGAAGAGTGACTGCCTTGGGGGTAGGGAGAACATTTACTGGAAGGGGGAACAAGGGAACTTTCTGGAATGATAAAAATCCTGATATCTTGATCAGGATGTGGGTATATGGGTATTCCATTTGTCAAAACACATCAAACTCTACGCTTTAAAGTCTATGGATTTCACTGTATGCAGGGTTTTTTTGTTTGTTTGGTTTTGGTTTTCTTTTTGCATGGGCAGGCACCAGAAATTGAACCCAGGTCTCCGGCATGGCAGGCGAGAACTCTGCCTACTGAGCCACCATGGCCTGCCCAGTGTATGCAGTTTTAAGAGTCACAATTTGGAAGGGATGATAGGAGTAATCAATGAGTAGAACTCATAAGGTAGCACTCTGAAGAGGTAACACTACTTCAGAGCAGATGGCTTATAGGAAACTTTCTCTTCTCTTAAAGAAAAGGCAACTCAGGAAGAGGCATCTCTTCTGCTGCTGGATTTTATTACGCATGGCTATGTCGCCTGGAACTACAACCATTGTCTGTTAACCATGGGAGGAGCCATCCTGAGGAAAGAGCCCCCATGATAAGAATGGCAGAGCAGAGAGATGGGGAAATCTGGTTATCTAATGATGTCATTGGAGCTACCTATCTACAGACTGCTTCAATGTGAGCTGCATTCTTACTATTTAATTATTTCATCCATTTGAATTGGGTTTTCTATTACTTGCATCCAAAATGAACTTGCCAATATATTCTTCTGTAGCCTTGGTCCTTACTAAGCTTCAATTTTCCATCCTTGCTAGGCTTCAATTTTCTCTGCTACAAATGGAACTATTAATGCCCACTTCATGAGATGGTTATAAAGATTGAATATGAAGCATTGAAACCTTGCCTGGCCTCTCTCTCAGCCAATACAACAGGCAGGCTCACTGCCCTCCCCGTCTCTAAGTGGGATATGACTCCCAGGGGGTGTAAACCTTCCTGGCAACATGGGATAGAAATCCTAAAATGAGCTGGGACTCAGTATTAAAGGATTAAGAAAATCTTCTTGACCAAAATGGGAGGAGAGAAATGAGATAAAATAAAGTGTCAATGGCTGAGAGATTTCAAACAGAGTCGAGAGGTTGTCCTGGAGGTTATTCTTACACATTATATAGATATCACCTTTTTAGTTAAGGTATATTGGAGACACTGGAGGGAAGCCATGTTTCTTGAAGATGATTGTATAATGATATAGCTTTCACAATGTGACTGTGTGATTGTGAAAACCTTGTGTTTGATGCTCCTTTTATCTACAGTATGGACAGATGAGTAAAACACATCTATTAAAAATAAATAAATAATAGGGGGAACAAAAAAATGTATAAGGATGTTCATTACATGTCTTATAGTAGCAAAAAACTGGAAGCAACCCAAATACTCCTCAGTATGGGAATTTGGAAAGTTGTCCAAGGTAAATTAAGTAAAAATGCCAACTATAACAGGATGCAAAAAAGCCAACTATAACAGGATGCATCTAGTATGATAATGATTCCCTTTGGATACTTTTATATTACACAGGTTATGGTAGATGCCTCTGAGGAGTGGGGCCTGGAGTTAAATGGGCAACTTTTACTTTATTTCTCTATACTATTTCACTTTTTTTTTCACAAATTGCCTTTTTAAAAATTTTGTAGTGATAACATATATATAACAAAATCTGCCATTTTAACCATTCTATTTCACTTTATTACCATGGATGTTGTATTACTTTCCTTAAAAAAAACTAGTGAATTCAAATATATTGTTTTACAAAGAAAAAAAACCTTGCCTGGCATATTGAAGGTGTCAATAAATAGTAATTGTAGGTGTCAATAAATAGTAATTTTAGCTTTTCCTATGTGGTAGCTTAACTTTTCAAGTAACAAAAAAGAGCCTTCTATGAGTACTTTCTTTTGTTAACCATTCTGTTTTAATTCAATTTTTTTTTTTTTAGCATGGGCAGGAACTGGCAATTGAACCCGGGTCTCTGGCATGGCAGGCGAGTACTCTGCCAGTGAGGCACTGTGGCCCGTCCTGTTTTAATTCAAATTTATTGAACAGAATTTAATCCTTCTGTAGACAAATGAGCAAAGCAGGGACTATTTTTATTTTAACACAGAGGTATGCTCAGAGCCTGCTGAAGTATAGATTGTTACTAACAAATATCAGATCTAGAGTTCAGGACACATTCAAAGTTCCCTTGAAAACTGGTCTGGTCCTAAAAATTAGACCCACTCCCTGGGTGAGTCTGGGGACAGGCAGACCTCAGCATCAGGTGTAGAAAGAGACTCAGTAAGGAAATTCAGCTCAGGATCAAGAAACTCCATTGAGAGACAAGTAACATAACATGGTGATCTATAAAGCAGGGCTTCTCAACAGGGCAATAAAGACAGTTTCATGACAACTGGAAAGGAAGAGAGTTAACACCTCACACCTATTTCCGTCTCAAGAATATGGTTTCTCTCTCTCCTAGAAAAAGGGAAGTATTCAATTTGACCACCAACTCCCAAGCAAGTTTAAGACTCCAAGAGGATTTTTGGAGGTGTGTGCTCCTCATTCTCCAATTGGATGTCTGCCCAGTCTCAGAGTTGGGGGAAGGAGATGACCTAGGGGCTTGCAGGCTTATAGGGTCTGCAGGGATAGGAATAAAGCTCACATGCCTCAGAGACTGTGGGCATGATGCCTCCAGACAGAAGGTGCCACCGACTCTACCAGAGACCCACCAATGTCTGCAAAGCCCAGGCCGACTCCGCTATCGGTAGGGCAGGGAATTACTTACCCAATCTGGCCATGAGTCTAAAAGATTAGAAAGCAACTCATCTGGGAGAGGACAGCAACCTTGCCAACCTCTCATTCAGGTACAGAGGAGGGTTAGGGAAGAAAAGTCAGACCCTGGAGGAGTCCCTTCTAAGTTGAACTTGCAAAGGGGAGGAGCTTTGAAATGACTTGAGAATGGAATCTTAAACCAATTAGACTACAAAATATTAGATAGCAATGGATTTGATGAGGCAATTTAGGCCCACCCCCTCCTGGCTCCTTCATATTAGTTGGGGGGAAATAGAGCTGTTCTGTGCATGTACATCATCACTGCAATAAGCTGGCTTCATCAAACCAGTTGTACAGCCTAGTTCAAAATATAATATACTGGCATTCATTAGGGACCAAATACCAGGTAACAAAGCTTTTCAGAACTGCATGTCATTAAGTGTGAACTGAGCAGCACTACTGTGAGCAAAGAACATGAACTAATTTTAGCATACAGACTTTATCAAATTTTTTGACTACTCAAAATGTTTTATCTACTGCTGCCTACTTCCAGTCATTTTATGAATAGGTGAAGGCACTGGTACCTAAATTTCAAGTAAGGACTACTGTTATTGGGAAATCAATGATACAGATTCCATCCCAGCCACTGAGAGCTAGAGATGTCCATTTTTCCACCCATTCTCTATATAAAAGGCATGGCTTGCTTTGAAGGCAGTTAAGATAAATTGGCTATTCTTTTATGGTGCTATAGTCAAATGTATTAATTTGTCCAGTTGTTTTGTTGAGCTATTTGGGGCGGGGGTGGGGGGGTATATGGGCAGGCACAGGGCATCGAACCCAGGTCTCCAGCATGACAGGCGAGAACTCTGCTACTGAGCCACCATGGCTTACCCTGTTTTTTTTTTTTAATTAAACCATTTTTAATTATTTCACCGTGCCTTGAACAAAGTGGTGGATGAACAAATGTGAACATGCAGATGTTTGAACAAATTAGGTTGGGGTGAGGAATTGTGCCTCAGAGAATTTACTTTCTGCACATTTTTAACAGAAAAATGGCATTTTATATTTCCTTAGTCTAATGTGACAGCTTATCACCTCTTTTAATTCCGTACATCCATCTCACTCTAACAATACTGCTAACTGGGGGCTTATTTGCATTTATCCCACATTATGACAAACACATCTATCCATTGATGTTCAGGTGACTACAGATAAATGGAGCTGCGAAAAGTTTCAGTTGCACAGCACCTCACTGCCTAAGGGTAAATTGTGTTTTATTAGGCAAAGGTAGAACTGCAATGAAAAAGATACCACAGATAATCTGTTAGATTTCAAACTTGGGGAAACTCTCAAGAAAATAACCCAGATGAGACGCTTCTTTGAGTCAATGTGAAAAGTATTGTGTGCCCAGTGCTGGTCCAGACGTTGCAGGAAATCTGGAGGAATTTTAAATATTGGTTCTACCCTCCAGGAACAAATATCACTTTGTGGGAAACAAGGTGTCTACACACAAAACCATAAAAATGAAAAAAAGAGGGCACATGATATATGCTACATGTACATTATGCAAATATGACACACACATATGCATATGTGTATTTAATGCCAAATTGAGCATTATCAAGATGTAAGAAGTTTAATTGACCTTATATCTGCCATGTCAAATAAACTGTTAAAAATAGTGACCTCTTTTAAATTATTATTTTTTTTTTTTACATGGGCAGGCACCAGGAATCGAACCCGGGTACCCCCTCGGGCACAGCAGGCAAGCGTTCTTACCTGCTGAGCCACCGTGGCCCGCCCTAAATTATTTTCTAATTGCCTACTTGAAGAGTTCCTGAATACTTAGTTAAAATCAGTTTCTCAATCCTTTCTCATTTTCCTAGTCCAATAAGCCTGAGAACTCCAGGAAGAAACCCAGCATCTGATGATCTGATGAAGTCAGGTTCATTGACTCATTGCAATGAGGGAAACTGAACACTGCAGGACTGTGGTAGTAGTATAAGATTTGGGGGGAAAGTTTGGGTGAAATGTAAATGAATCAGGGTTTTGATAGGCTCAGAGCCAAGCAGGCTTTACGTCAAAGAGTTAATAATTTCAGGTGCTCTGGGGTGCGACAGTGGATCCAGGAACCTGTTTCCTTAGAAACTACAAAGTTAAGATAAATGTGGAATACTGTGTCCAGGATCCCCTCATCTGAAGCTCTGTACCTCATTTGGAAATTGAGGCTGCTTCTCTGTGTCCAAGTGACAGGCCAAAATGGGATGTTTCATTTTGATAGTAAAGTTTTAGATAATCTATGATTTTAGAGAACAAAGTTTCTCAGTGAGGAAGAAAGCAGTTGTAAAAGAATGGAGTTGTTACAACACATTATAGCTGCACTGTGTCCTTCAGAGAAATACTGTCTCCTGCCAACTTTGCAGCTGGCTTTATCTAGGTCTGTTATCCCAGCCTGATGAAGGGCAGGGAAGATTTATACTTTCTCAGTCTGAGCTAAGTTTTACTTTCTCACCTCAATCACAACAAAAAACACACACCGCCCTACAGATAGGTTAGGAGTGTCCATGCTAGCTTATAAATAAAAAGCAAGCTGTATCCCCAACAAGGTCTAGCAGCATGACTCCTATATTATGATAGATGCTCAAAAGAGCATTTGGGGGACTGAATTTGATTCCAAGAAATAACTGTGTTTCAGGTTCATCAAAGAGAGCACATGAGGGCCAAAAAAAAAAAAATGCCAAGCAAATCAGTATTAGGCCAGTAAGGGAACTCTAGTAATACAAGCCAAATGGCCAGTGAAGGAGTTCCTTCTTTCGTACTACAACAAAAAGAGCCCCTCCCTTCCAAAACTGAAGGCAGGCTACTCTTCCTCAACCGGAAGAAACATTATTTTATAGAATTTCAGTAAGAATCCATTCAACAAAGTTACATCTACAGAAGGAACTTTAAAAGGAAACAGACAGCGAGGCACAGGATCCAGGGTAGCCTTGTGTGTAAAACCTACTTACATGACCATTATACTTTCAAACCTGTGTCTTTCAGATTTTGTTCCTTTTTATGGATGGTGTTGGTCGATTCACCTTTTCTCTTTTCCCACACTAGGCATACATTAACAACTCAAAAAGGCACAGCCTGTCAAATTTTTATGGCTCAGATAACATATGTTCAATCAGCACAGCTCAAATATGTCATCATTAAACAATCACACCCATTATAGAGAACATAATAAAGTCATTTGGAGTGAAAAACTGTTCTTAACCCCACAGTACCCTCTAAGTAAGGGGCTTTGTGTCAGGGGAACACTTGGCACTTCATTACATCATGGAATGTTAACACACTGTAAGGGGTTGTTTGTAAACTGGTCTGGTGGGTGTAAACGGAAGAACAGACATACAAAAAAAATGGTTGTTCACAAGACTGAAAGACATGAAACCAAAATCTCTCCACACATTTAATAGTTCTAAGGTAAATTCACTGGGATTTGAGAGAATATGAAACAAAACTTCCTATCTGGTAAAACAGTTCTATTTTACACCAAATTGCAGGCAGGAGTTCATGAGTCAACATTTAGGTTACTAAATGATAACTAAATTTAGATTACTAAATGAGTAACACCCATAAAGAACATTCCTTACTGAGCATTCCACCATGTCCTACCTAACAGCCACATCCAGGGAACTGGCCCTCATCTCAGGACTGTCACATATCACACACGTTCAGAGCCAGCCATGATGAAGAATGCCAGCAATGCCTCTATATTAAAGACCATGTGTGGGGTGCCCTCTCGAGGCCAAGAGCTACATCACATATGCGTTACCAGAAAGATGATTTGGAGCCATCAGGGGCCTCTTGCTTGGCGTTTCCTGAGAAGCTGAGAAGGTTCCCTCAAATCCAAAGTAATCTCAAGGCTACCTAAAACATTTTTGCACTGTCAGAACACCACGCGTACATTTATTCCATTTTTTCAAACCACTAAAGACCTTTCATTTGTACATAACCTTAGGCAACTTTTACCTCCGTTCAAAGTGCCATCGGCAAAAACACAGCAGCCTCAGCTGGGGGGAGTCTTTTAAGAGTTAGCTTTAGGCTTGTGTTATCCATTTTGGGTCCATTTTTCAGGTTTATGAGGACACTCTGAGGGAATATAACAGCACATGGCAGAAAGAAACATGCTTCCTTTATTTGATATTTAAAGTATAACTTCAGTTCTTCACTTGCTTCTCAGGCTAAAATGGCTCATCCTTACCCCCTATCCAATTACTTAAGGAACTTTAACCACTTCCATCTGCTATTGTTACTCATTCCTGAGTTTAAATGAACAGGAGAGCTGCTTGAGAATGGGAAATGATCTAGCCACAGTGCCTGGGTGATTCTCAGCACATTATAAAATTCCAAGCTAGTTCTTGATAAAATTTTACATACTTTTTAGTTTAAAAATGTTATTTTCTGTGGGAAATAACCAATTTAAATTACTATTAGAATACAAAAGAGTGTATCTTGAATAAATACATCCTGGAATCTAAGACTTGGAGAACACAATCTTCTTCCATGCTAAAGCTTACTAAGTTGGGATTGTGGGAAGTTGATGGTGTGGGAAGCCCCAGGAATTAGTGCTCCCACCAGAACAACTATTAAACAGGCAGAAACTATCTGAATAAACTATTTCAGAACTCGAATCCAGTAGAACACTGTACAGCGTTCAAGGAAAAGCAGGAAGAAGAGGCCCGTAAATTCTGATAATTACCAGGAGACTGCCTTCTCCCTGAGATGGTTACCAGTGCCCAACCCCTACTCTCGAGGCAAGCAGTCCTGGGATCCAGTCCTTGGCATATCTTCCTGGGGCCAGAGAGGGACATAAAAGGCCAGTTCAGCAGAATCCAAGGAGCACAGGCCTATTGCAGATCACCGCTTCTGATTAGCAACTCTAGATCACTAGAGGCCCGGCCCTGAGGGAATTTCAACCTGGTCCAAAAAAAGGCAGCAGAGGAGACTGAAAGAGCTAAATTTCCTCAGAGCTAGAGAGAACAGAAGGAAGATTATATTTGCATGGCAGGGCAAAAAAAATCACAGTTTTGGGGAGCCCTGGGAGAAATTCCTACTGTCCTTCCTGGCCCTACCTTTATCTCCTCCCCAGGACAGTTTGCAGACAGCCTGCATTCCCTTTGTAGGTCCCTGGCCTTGTTCTCACTAGGGAAGAGTGACTTGGGAAACTCCTCTCTAGCAGACCCCCTTCCCAGAATTCACCCTCCTGGCAAAAGCAGCTAGAGACAAGTCTTAAGCAGTATAAGAAACAATTGAGTTGGACTGCCTGAGGCAAAGGTTTACTTACTTTAAATCCAGCTGTCCCACCCTGAGAAGGTCTTTCTCCTGGGAATTAGAAGGGTCATTCAAACTCTGATAAAGAGGGAAACTTAGTTCTAAACAACTACCAAGTACAACCCCAGAACAAGATACAGGCCCAGATAAGACAGGGAGGACCCAGTATTTTGCATTCACCTTGGGTGGATCTTCTGATAGGGGCTGACACTCAAAAAAATCTCTATCATATCACCAGCTGGTTTACAAACTCAGAAGAAACAAAAAAAACTCAGGGAATAAATCCCAGAGTTAAAATTTTAAAATATTAGAACATACAGTGTACAACAAAAGATTACAATACAAAGAAATTGGAAGTGATGGCCCACCCCAGGGAAAAGGATAAAGATTCAGAAAACACCAATGAAGAAGACCAGTGACATGCCAGACTAAGACCTATAATGATCTTCAACATGATCTAGGAGATGAAGGAAAATACAGAGAAAGAACTAAAGGATATAAGGAGAGCAATGAATGAGTAAGAGAATCTCAACAAATCGAAATTTTAGAAAGGAACCAAGCAGAACTACTGGCATTGAAGACCACAATAACTGAAATTAAAAATTCCCAGAGGGGTTTCAATAGCAGATTGGAATTGGCAGAAGAAAGGATCAGCTAACTCAAAGGCAAGACTGTTGAAATAGATCAGGCTGAGGAGCAGAAAGAAAATAAGAATTATGAAAAATGAAAATAGCATAAGAGACCTCTGGGACACCATCAAGCAAACTTAAATACACATTTAAAGGAGTCCCAGAAGAAGAAAGAGATAAAGAAAAAGGAATATTTAAAGAAATAATGACAGAAAACTTTCCAAACTTAGCGTAAGAGAAAATGCACATCCAAGTAGCCCAGAGAACACCGAGCAGGATAAACTTCAAGGAAACTCAGCCTGTCATAAGTAGAGAGTTCTGAAAGCTGCGATAGCAGCAACGCGTTATGTGCAAGGAAATCCCAATTAGATTGAGTGCCTACTTCACTTCAGAAACCATGGTGGCATGAAGGCAGTGGGGTGATATATCTAAAGTACTGAAAGAAAACAACTGCCAACCAAAACTTTTATTTCCAACATTTTCATTCAAAAATGGAGAGATTAAGACATCCCCAGTTAAGTAAAAGCTGCTAGAGTTCATCATCACTAGACCTAAACTACAAGTAATGCTAAAGCTCGAGTTCTTCAGACTGAAAGGACACTAAACAATGGATCAAAGCGGCATAAAGAAAATTAAGATTTCTGGTAAAGGTAATTGTTTCGGTAATTATAAATGCCAGTAGTATTGTATTGTATTGGGGTTTTTTTTTTTTGCTATGTAACACCACCTTTTTTTTTTTTTTTTACTTCCTACAGGTGCTAAAATGCAAATGCATAGAAAGTAATGATAAATCTGTGGTTTTGGACATAGAATGTACAGATATAATTGATAACAAGTACAAAAAAAAGTGGGGGCAAGGAATGGTATAGGAAAAATGTGTACCCTATTGAAGTCAAGTTGGTATCAAAACAAATATGATTACATATTTAGGATGTTAAATTTTAACCCCATAGTAACCACAAGGACAAAATGAAAAATATATCCAGATAAAAATGAGAAGGCTCTCAATATAGTAAAACACAAAAAAACCCAGATAGATAAAAGCAGGCATAAATGGAAGAATGCAAAGACTAAACAGCAAACTGGCAGAATAAATCCTCCATTATCAGTAGTAACATTATATGTAAGTGGATTAAATGCTCCAATCAAAAGACAGAGATTGGCAGAATGGATTAAAAAACATGACACAAAGATATGCTGTCTGCAAGAGATTCACCTTAAGTTAAAAAATAAAAGTAGTTTGAAAATGCAAGAATTCAAAAAATGCCATGCAAGTAATAACCAAAAGGCTGGGGTAGCTGTGCTGGTTTGAAAGGAAGTATGCCCCCTAAGAAAAGCCATGTTTTAATATAAATCCCATTTCATAAAGGCAGAATACTCTCTATTCAATACTGTATGTTTGAAACTGTAATGAGGTCATCTGCCTGGGTGATGTGATTTAGTCAAGAGTGGTTGTTAAATTGGATTAGGAGACGACATGTCTCCACCCGTTTGGGTGGGTCTTGATTGGTTTATTGGAGTCCTATAAAAGAGGAAATATTTTAGAGAATTAGTGATTCAGAGAGAGTGGCACTACGAAGCAGAGAGTCCACCAGCCAGCGACCTTTGGAGATAAAGAAGGAAGACGCCTCCAGGGGAGCTTCTTGAAACCAGAAGCCAGGAGAGAAAGTTAGCAGATGACGCCGTATTCGCCATGTGCCCTTCCAGCCCAGAGAGAAGCCCTGACTGTGTTCTCCATGTGCCTGCTCACTTGAGAGAGAAACCCTGAACTTCATCGGCCTTCTTGAACCAAGGTATCTTTCCCTGGATGCCTTTGATTGGTCACTTCTATAGACTTGTTTTAATTGGGACATTTTCTCGGCCTTAGAACTGTACACTAGCAACTCATTAAATTCCCCTTTTTAAAAGCCATTCCGTTTCTGGTATATTGCATTCCAGCAGCTAGCAAACTAGAACAGTAGCTAAACTAATAGATAAACTAGACTTTAAATTAAAAAGTTTTGAGGGACAAAGACGGTCATCATATATTGATAGAGGAGTTAATTCAACAAGATGTTAACAGTTATAAAGCTATAGCCATCTAACAGCAGAGCCCCAACATATATGAAGCAAATCCCAACAGCGTTTCTGCCTGGTAACTATGGGCACCATAAATAATTTGGTAGATATTGTGGCCACTTGATACCTCCAGTCAGCAGCATCTAGCACTATAACGTTATCAGTTTTCCCCACAGTAAGAGTCAGAGAGGCTATGAAATGTTGCTGAGTCAATTTTGAAAAAAAAAAAAGTTTTAATAAATCATATGCTTTTCACTATAAAACACAAAAAACCATTCTTACCAGTAAATCCTATTCTGCCACTAATTAGTTATGTGGCCTTTGCTAAGTTACTTAAAATACCTAAGCCTCACTTCGGTTGCTTCCACTCTTGGGCTATTGTGAATAATGCTGCTGTGAACATCAGTGTGTAAATATCTGTTCGAGTCCCTGCATTCAATTCTTTGAGGTATCAGTGGGATTGCCAGATCATATGAAAATTCTAGGTTTAATTTTCTAAGGAATTGTCAAACTGCTTTCCAAAGCAGCAGCAGCATTTTACATCCCCACCAAAAATGTACAAGGGTTACTATTTGTCCCGATCCTAGGCAACACTTACTTTGTTTAAATAATAGTCATCCTAATGGGTGAAAAGTGGTATCTCATTGTAGCTTTGATTTGCTGTTCCCTGTGGCTAATCATATTGATCATCTTTTCATAGCTTATTGCCATTTGTATATCTTCTCCAGAAAAATTTCTATTCAAGTCCTTTGCCCAATTTTTAATTGGGTTGTTTGTCTTTATGGTGTTGAGTCATGGGTGTTCTTTATATACTCTGGATACTGAACCCTTATCAGAAAGGTAGTTTCCAAATATTTTCTTCCATTTTGTAGGCTGTCTTTTCACTTTCTTAATAATATCCTTTGATGCATAAGTTTTTACTTTCGATGGAAAAAAAAATACCCAAGTCTGTTCCTTCATCTGTAAAATATAAGTTAGACAAGAGGACCAGACTCTGAAAATTCCAACAATGCTGTTGATGTCAAATGTTGTACATGTGTGTATGAATGGGTGATTTCAACCTTAACTGCATTAATTTTTTCAACTAATATTTATTTCAAGGTAGCAGATGTCTTCTAATCTTATCCCTCATTCTCCTAACTTCCTTACAATCACACGCTCACCCTCTCCTTACAATCATTAATTTCTACTCAGACTATTTCTTCCATACCTAAAATGTCTTCCCCACTCTCCATCTACCAAAATCTTACTCATCTTTCAAGGTCCTGGTGAGAGACATCAGTGTATTTCAGTAGAAAATGCTCCATAAAGGCTTTAGTCATCTCATAAATGTTCATAGTATCCCAACTATGTATTATGACACTGGAAAACAAGTCTCAGATTTTCTTACTGCCCAATCCTCTGAACAGTAGATTCTTAAGGATTTGTCGAGAAAGGTACCAGGTGCTCCCCAAAGAAGAAAAATGGTGTAGGGTTCCAATTATGTTATCAACTTTCCAATAAGTCTCTGTGTTAGTTAGATTCAGTTGTCAACTTGGCCAGGTGAGCACACCTAGTCTTGTTGCTGCGGACATAAGCCAACGGTACGTGAACCTCATCTGTTGCCAATTACATCTGCAGTCAGCTAGGAGGCGTGTCTGCTGCAATGAGTGACGTTTGGCTTAATTGGCTGGT
>PVIY010023994.1:0-38635 GCA_004026745.1 Myrmecophaga tridactyla | reverse complement strand
CTTTCACTTTTAACCTATGTTTATCTTTGGGTCTAAGATGTGTTTCCTGTAGACAGCATATAGAAGGATCCTGTTTTTTAATCCATTCTGCCAGTCTATGTCTTTTGATTGGGGAGTTCAATCCATTAACATTTAGTGTTATTACTGTATGGGTAGTACTTTCTTCTACCATTTTGCCTTTTGTATTTTATATGTCATATCTAATTTTCCTTCTTTCTACACTCTTCTCCACACCTCTTTCTTTTGTGTTTTTGTATCTGTCTCTAGTGCTCCCTTTAGTATTTCTTGCAGAGCTGGTCTCTTCATCACAAATTCTCTCAGTGATTTTTTTGTCTGAAAATGTTTTAATTTCTCCCTCATTTTTGAAGGACAATTTTGCTGGGTATAGAATTCTTGGTTGGCAGTTTTTCTCTTTTAGTAATTTAAATATATCATCCCACTGTCTTCTCGCCTCCATGGTTTCTGCTGGGAAATCTACACATAGTCTAGAGCTAGAACTATAGAACTCCTAGAAGAAAATTTGGAGCAGCATCTTCAGGAGCTTGTATTAGACTTTACACTCAAAGTACTAGTAGCAAAAGCAAAAATAGATAAATGTGACCTCATCAAAATAAAAAAAAATTGTGCACCAAAGGGCTTTATTATGAAAGAAAAATTTAAAATTTGGTCAAAAGACTTGAATTAGACATTTCTCCAAAGAAGATACACAAATGGTCAAAAAGCACAGGAAAAAAATGTGGAACATTAATAGCCATTAGGAAAATGCAAATCAAAACCACCATGAGATGCCATTTCACACCCACTAGAATGGCTACTCTTAAAGAAACAGAAAAGTACTGGTGTGGGAGAGGATGTGTAGAAATAGGAACTTTTTTTTTGGTAGTAATATAAAATTGTGTAACCACTGTGGATGACAGTTTGGCGTTTCCTCAAAAAGTTGAGCATAGAATTACCATATGACCCAGTAATTTCCCAATTGCCAAAAGATGGAAGTAATTCAAGTGTCCATCAACCAATGAATGGTAAACAAATGTGGCATATAGATATAATGGAATATTATTCAGTAGCCAAAAGATTAAAGTTCTCACACATGTGACAACATAGATGAACCTTGAAGATACCATGTTGAGTAAATTAAGCCAAATGCAAAAGGACAAATATTGTATGATCTCACTGATATGAAATAATTAGAATAAGCAATTTCATTGAATCAGAAAGTAGAATATAAGTTACTAAGGGCCTGGGTGGAGATAAGGAATGGAAGTTAATGCTTAAGTTGTACAGAATTTCTATTTGGGATGATGGAAAAGTTTTGGTAAAGGATAGTGATGATGGTGGCACAACATTATGAATGTAATTAAGAGCAATGAAAAATATATCTGAATGTGGATAAGAGGAGAAATTTTAGGCTATGTAAATGTTACTAGAGTAAAAACTGAAAAAAAATCCATAGAACTGTACAACACAAGCAGTGAACCCTAGAGTAAACCATGAACTATAGTACAATGATATAAATCTTTCATCAATTGCAGAAAATATGCCACACTAATGCAACATATTAATAATAGGGTGGTATATGGTAGCTCTGTATCTTATGCATGTTTTTTTCTGTAAACCTACAACTTCTTTAATAAAAAAAGTGTTCTATAGGAACATTAAATATAAGCAGCTTTTAAATACATTTCATATTTGGACATCTGATCAAATATAAGCTTTTTTTAAATAGCAGAAATTTAATTGAATGAAGTTTTTAGATATGTTCTAAAGACTTTTGCATTATAAATTTTAATTAGGAATGCATAGTGTTTTTGATATGTGCCTTAACACAGTGAGATAGAAACACGTCACGGATTTTTTTTTCTCAATCACATCCTTCTGTCATGCTCTATTTACTTCGTTTTCTTCCTGGGCAGATCTCATAGCTTTCTGGAAATTTTCAAAAATTAGGATGCCCCAGTCAAGTTAATACAAAGTTGCAATCTCCACTCTTTCCTCCTGATTCAAGTAGGACTGACTGTCCCTAATCCTTTAGGGGGTTTCATATTCTCCTCCTACCGTCACACTTCAGAGAGGGGTGAAGGTAATTTTTTTTCTTACCTTTCTCTCTTCCAGTTCTATCCTTGCTGAGATTGAATTTAATACAAGATTCAGGCTCAGCCTATGTGAGAGTGACTGTTTTTCTTGGTTGTTGCCACTTCTCTGGCTAACACTGATTGACCAGTGGAAACCTCTTGGGACCAAGCAATGCAAAGGTTGGCTTTCTCTTGGAGCACCCATGTGAATTTTTCAGGGAAGTCTGTGTTCTCATGTTGCTTCCCACTTCTGACACTTGAAAGAGAATGATTTAGAACCTAGGGCACAGAAGAAATACTTGCGATATACTTGAAAATTCTTGCTTCCCCTTATGTTTAAACAATTCTTGCAAATCAATTAGAAAAAGATAAGCACCCGAATAAAAATTTTAAAAATGGGCGAAGAACATGAACAGACAATCCAAAAGAAGAAATACAAATGGCTGGTAAACAGTTGGAAGCATATATATATATTTTTTAAATGGGCAGGCACCAGGGATCGAACCCGGGTCCTCTGGCATGGCAGGCAAGCATTCTTGCCTGCTGAGCCATCGTGGCCCGCCCTGGAAGTATATTTAAATTGATGATAATAATGGGACAGATAACAAAAAATTCTTTGCTTGTCTATCAAATTGACAAGAACTAAAAAGACTGATAATGTTCAATTTTTTTGAGTTGAATATTTGCAGTCCCTGCTTGATGGATGAAAAATGGCTCAAAAATGGTCTCTGGAGGGAAAATCAGCAGTCAGCTTAAAGTGGCCCATGAATATGTGTAGCATTTGACTGAGAAATTCTACTTCTGCAAATTTATTCCCCTTCAAAATAATCAGGAACATATGCAGAGATATGTGTACTTGGATGTTAATTACAATATGTATACTAGCAAAAATTTGCAATTAACTATACAGTAGAGAATTTGTCAAAAAATTATAAAGTGCTCATATAATGGGATATTATGGCTTTATAAAAAGGATAACTGATCTTTTTTAAACAATTATATGCCAGACATTCTCATGACTTCTTGACATATATTGACTCAATCCTCACAATGACCTTAGGAAGTAGGTACTATTATAGTAACCATTCTGCAGAAATGGAAACTGAAGGTCAAGGAATTTAATTATTTGCATGATGTCACACAGTCAGTAAAACAGGGATTCAAACCAAGGCAAGCTGGTTCCACAGCTTGTGCTCAAATATTATGAAGCACAACTTCATTAAAAATAGTCAGGTAGTTGTGTATTTATTTGTTAGCAAGGACACATTTAAGACACACATGAAGTTGAAAGAAAGAAATATATATGTATATATTTATAGAAACACTCAAATGCGATTGGAATGTTAATCAGTGGTTACTTCTTGGAAATAGATTTTGCATGATTTGTTTTTCTTTTCATTTTTCTTTATGTACATGTCACACAAGTTCATCTTTATGAACTTGGGCTGTTAATCTATTACAACGCAAACCAACAAAACCTCTGGTCATCTCTGTGTGAACTAGGGAACCAGTTTTCTACCTTTTGCCAGGCTAGGGTGGTGCTGGCAGCCACATGCTTATTGATGTGATGGGAGCTGTGGGCCTTTAGGACCTGAGGAGGGAGGTTGAGAGAGAGATTGGGCCTGATAGCAAGCCTTGGGGTTGCAAAAATGCACCTGAGAGCCTACCATTGATGCTTGCAATACATCTAAAATGCAGTTGCCTCAAATAATTTTCATTGGGCTTCTGTTTCTCTAAATATATATGTGCAATAAAATGCAGAATCACCATTTTTTCCCCTTTTTTGCTGGGCATAAATTGACTCTTAGTCTCCCTGTTGGCAAGTGTTTTAGGTGCGAGATACATAATAATAAATACAAAATAATATGAAATAATAGTAGCATAGATTTCTTAATTATATATACCTATAAACTGATTTAAACTAGACTTCTCCTACATTCTTGAGACTTTTTTTGGGTAAAGAAAACATCAGAAAATCATAATCTTGTAACAGTGTATGATACATTGATTTGATTAATATGCAAGGTCCCTGTTGAAGAGCTCTCTTAATTTATTGGCAATTTGAAAAATCTACTGTCCCAAGTTATCTTTCAAGGGCAAACTTTCCACGAAGCATATTAAGAATCCTTTTAAAGATCACCATGGTAACTATTTTGCTTCCAAAATAAAGACTAAGTTAAGAATAGATTGTAAAAAGCCAGCATCACTATTTGTAAAGGAGTTTGGATGGTACCTTTTCATCATTAATGACAGTCTCAGCCACTATGAATTTGGAGTTCTGACCTCCCTGCAGTTGTTTTTCAATTGCCCACATCTCATATAATCAGGAGGGGGTTCCGCAAATTTCTCCAACCACATTTCAAGTTATGGGAGCCTTTTTTCATTCAAGAAACTGCAATTGTAAAGTTATTGTGAATTTATTTGGCACCTTAGTGGGACTTATTATAGTTCACTCTTTTATTTTCCTGTTTTCAAAATAATAGAAATGCAGACAGCAGGATTTGACGAATTCAAGCCATGGAAGTGAAAGGAAAAATCTGTGTTAAATTCTCTAGCCTGGGGCTCAAATAATTGATGTCACAGTGGGGGGTTGCTGGGCTGCAAAACAGGGGAAAGGAAAGTATACTCAGTGGGAATTGGCTCAAGGGTCTTTTTCATCCACCTTGTATAATCCATAGCTCTTTCGTTTGGGGATTCCTTTTCGCACGCTCCCAGAAAGTGCTTTGAATCTTTTCTCAGGCAATCTTTTAACATCCTTCCATTTCTGTTCCTTGTTTACAGCCTTCCCGTAAGGAAATCTGCACAAAACCTCAGGCTTTATCAGCCTTGTGAATCTCTCCAGGATGTGAGCAAACAGCACTGAGGAAAGGCATCTCACACCTTCCAGTTCCTAAGCCTCTAGCTTTACACAAAGCCAACACATTGTGTACTTCTCAAGCCTGTGAGTGAACAATGCAAGTACCCTGGCACCACCATATCAGCATTTTCCAAAATCCTCTTATAGGAAAGCACAGGAACAAGAGTAAATTTATTTTTGCTGTTGAAAAGAAAAAAGTCATTCAACTTAAAGCACTAACAAATATTAAAATAATATTTGTATAAGGTTAAGCCCACAGGCTGGCAAACAGTGAGCTCTCTTGTAAATTAATAATCTGGAGATAATACCTGCTATACATCAAAGACTTTTAAGAGAGTTTTGCAGTAGCATTTGAATTAATATAGGTGGCCAAGAACTCACCTTAGAATCTCAATTTTTAGTTGAATGATCAGAGACCAATGTTCAATCACTGTACATTTCTTAGCAATTTGAAAATCTGTAATTCAGAAATATCTTGAAAGGAAAACGACTTAAGTTACTCATCTTGAATGAAGAACATTTTATATTAAATTTTAGAAAATTGGTCATCCAAAATAAAGAACTACTTGTGTTGTGTTTGATGAGTTACCGAAGAGAAGAGGGTCAACTTCATTATATAATCATTGCAAATCACACACTTCATTATGCTACATTTTGAAGTATCGCTAAGCAATATTCCAGATAGTAATGCACAGGGCTGGCAAAACTAATCTCTAAGAAAAAGGAAGGAAGGGAATTTGAAGAAAAGTAGAACTCAACTTGAGTTCTAGGAAAGCAGAGCCGGAGACAAGGGCTTATAAATCAACAGTTTACTTGGGGAGGTGATCCCAGAGAATAGGAGTGTAGGCCAGGGGAAAATTAAACAGGGAAAGACAGAAAGCAAATTCAAAGTGCAGGTTTCATTAGTTGGTCAATGCTGTTGTCAACTAGGACTTAATCCTCTGGGAATCTTTGGAGAAGCTCTGTGAGCTGCATCACAGGATTTTCTCTCTGTTTCCCCCACCCCACTCCCAAGCAGGGACAGAAAATGGCAGTAATTATTCATAAGCTCTCTTCTTGCAGGGGAAGTTGTTGTCCATTGGGTGTTAATTCCCTTTCATGAAGGTTGCGCATGTATGACCGCTAGTGCTGTCTAGCACAGATCCTGTATCACAGAGCCAGAGAATTCTGGGGCTGAAAGCAAGCTCCTTTCTACAGCAATGGTTTTAGTAAGAAGTGGCTGAAAGGATGGGATGTATGGAGCAAGGGGTGCCTGCCCCTTGGACTGCGCAGCTCTGTTCCTGCTCACTGTCAATCTAATAAGCCACAATCTTTATAAAAGACTTATGACAGGAAAGTTAGAATAATCTTTGGGCCCTGTTGCACAGTCCTAAAACTTTAGTTGCTATTCATTTTTTTCCTCCTCTGTTAATCATTCTAAATTTTTTCACTCAGAAACGGTACATCAAATGGTCTATGTTGCTTGCCTAGTGGGAGAACACAGACCTTCATCACACAAAGCATTGGAGCCCTTATTTGCCTTACCCTCATTGAGCCATAGTGTTAGATTTCCCAATTACAGTTGTCACTGGGCAGAAATTCACTTCAGTGATCCCCTGGATTCTAGAAGTACTTCCTGCTAGCTCCTCATGATAACCTGGGTCTATTAACCCGACAATAGAGGAGCTACTCCTTTGCCTATTTTCTCACTGGCACGGGCAGCCACAAATGAACAGGGAGTAGTTGGGGCTTCGTATCAGTGGAATTCTTACTATATCCCCAGTGGAAGCATTCTTCCTTTGGAAACCAGGACCTCTTATTCAGCAGAGCCTAAGTTTCCAGGGATGAAAAACATGCTTTCCTTGTGCAAGTGATTCTGGGTCATGATGTGTGTAGGAGTCAGGGTTCTCTAGGGAAACAGAACCAACAGGAGCTATCTGTAAATATAAGATTTTATGAAAGTATCTCATGCAACTGTGGGGATGCACAAGTTCAAATTCCGTAGGGCAGGCCACAAGCTGGCAACTCCAATGAAGGTCTTTGATGAATTCCCCAGAAGAGGCTGGCTGGCTGAAGTGGAGAGAGAGAGATCCTCTCTTCTGATTTCTCCTTTAAAGCTTCATGGCAGAAGACACTCCCCTTGGATGACTGCAGATGTAATCAGTCATAGATGCAATCAATGTGTGATAATTTGAGTCCATAAAATGTCCTCACAGCAACAGATAGGCCAGTGTTTGCTTGATGAGATAACTAGGCACCATCACCTAAGAGAGTTGACACATGAACATAAACATCACAATGTGGAAGGCTGTCTACTTACCTGCTTGATTTCTGGATTCATGAATTTTAGCTGTAGGGGATGGATATCCCGAAGGATTCCCCAATTCTGAGGGGTGTTATCCCCAAGCTGGTACTTTAATTGAGCCCATTACATTGTTCTATTAGACCAGCTGCTTCTGGGGTGGCATCGTATATGTTGGGGCAAGTGGCTTCTATGGTCACTTTCCCAGTCTTGTAACTTTTTTTTTTGCCACAAAATGTCATAAATGGTCTGAATCAGTGCTGTGTGAGATTCTATGAGGATTAGTCTGGTACAGTATTAAATTCTCAGGTGGAGGTGAGGTCCTGCATGCAGGAAAGGGAAATCCATGTGTGGTATAGGTATCAATTCCTTTAACGATGAACCTCTAACCCTCCTGGGTGGGAAAAGTCTGAGTTAATCAATCCACCAATGAGAAAAGCTCCATGGTAGTTTCTATTTATCATGTCCCCATGTTTATTTCTTTCAGAGCGCTTTAAATATTCTGAAATTATTGTATGCTTCTATTATCCTAATGAGAATGCAAACTCCTTGAGATTAGAAGGCTATTTTTCTTATATAATATTATATTCTGAAAATGCCTGACAAGTAGATGAGTATTCCTATTTGCACTCTGAATTGATACTAGTGTTTGGTAATTTACTTCCTTTGGGTGCCAGTGAAGAAGGAACTTGTATTTATTGAATTCTTTCCATATGCCAGATAATTTATGTCCACTATCTAAGTTAAACCTCAAACATATCAGGTAGATGTTGCAATTCTTCTCATTTTATATTGGAAGAATCAGTTAACTTTAGAGCCACACAGCTATTTGATGGGGAGTCTGGATGCAAATTCAGTCTTGTCTGATTCAAAACTACTCTACCAGGATGCCTCATTTAATGACAGTTTGGGACCAGTTCCTGCTCTCCAAGGCATTCGTTTGATTATATTTCCCTTCGTGATGATGTATCATATTTCTAACATATGTTCCACTCACTGCAAAAACTGAGGAGATAATTTTTCCCAACAGTCCTTTATTTCTCACTCAGTTCCTAACTTCATCTGGAATGAGACCTCAGTCATACTTCCCCTCTCACCGATCCCTCTACGCTTAATACACTTATTCCCTAATCCCTTTGTGTACCAGTCCTTTGCAGTCCTTTAAGAGAGTCCTCTATGGTTAACATCTCTACAACTTACTTATGGTTGACTTTCTCTGTTTCAATGCAGTCTGAAGATACCCAGAGCAAATTTGCAGGCTTTTGTAATTTTGGCTGCATTTATCTCACAAAAATAAAATCTATCGACTTTGGAAATATTGAGCCAGTAACTGAGAGTTTTGAAACAGAAAAGATCTTTTGAATTTGCCTTTGTTTTATATTATGAAATTAAGTGTCTCATCATCTGTGCTCCCCCAAAATAAGCTACATCTCATACATAGAAAACAAAGGATGATATATATATATATTCCTTTATCCCTGTAAATGTGTTTCCAGTGCTAATAGACTAACATGCAGAATGAAGCTCTCATTCTATTTGATGTTTTTTTGGCTTCTGGAACTGGAGAGCTTCTTCATCCAACAGGGAGTATCTATATCTCATCACATGTAATCCCCTATTTAATTAGCCTAGCTCTTTAAGCAAATTTCTTCCTAAATGGCATTCCCTCTTTGTGTTTTCACACCATAGATCAGAACAACCATGTTGTCAGTCCTTTGCACTGTTCAAAGGGATGCTAGAAAATTGCCCTTAGGGACTAGTTAGAGCAGAAAAAATCAGAAATTCGCTTCTGTCTTAACCCACACAAGATTCTGAAACTTGCATTGCAAATTAACTTTTCATTTGATAATAAAAATAATAAAAATAGACTCAACAAATATTAATTGAAATTATTAAAAATTATAGTTACCTCAAAATTTTTACATGTATTATTTTTGCTGGGGGATTATTATAGAAGTAAAATATTCAAGAATTTCTTCCTGCTTTGGGAAGGGAGAATGATTGTGCTCAAGCCAAATTTCACTGGTGCACATTCATAAAAGCATTGTATTCTCCTGTTTTTATATTCTTAGAATAGAAGGGTAACCATTATAATTGGAACAGTGCTCCAATTATTAATTATTTATTAAGCTTTCATAGTATATGAGGCCTGTTTCCCTTCTATTCAGTAACAACATTAAGAAAACTGCTCATTAAGATTATTAGATCTAAGGTCTTAGCTGTTAGTGGTGATATACAAAAGATTATCCTTATTATTTTAGCCAGGTGGCTTGTCTGTCTACAACAATTTGGTTTCAAAATTGAAATGACATGTTATTGGTGTAGGGAGGTAAATAAATGATATTCTTTTCAGTATGACTTTTCTCTTTTTAATTTCCAGTGCTCATTGGCATATAGATTTCAAGTGAATTTGCATTATAGGAAAGCTCTGCTCATATTTTCTTGGTAAATTTAGGCAACCAATCAACATAATATAAGCTTCAGCTTTGCTTGTCTCAGGAAACAGCTGGGGCTCTTATCTGTTCATACTATTGGCATTTCACAGATAATTTTCAACTCAAATCTCACGGGTTGCCTAGAGCCAGGTAAAATACATTGGGGAGCTGGAGCAATAATTTTCACAATGAAACTTAAAATGCAAGGCAAACAAAGAGCCTGGTTGGGCCCACATGGTCCTGGGCAGTGAAGCCTTGGACTGGAGGCAATGAATAAAAATTATGAGTTCACTTCAGCTTCATTCTGCCAAGCAAGGGGGGTTTAGGCTTAGGCTGCAACTGCTTAGGAAAGGATTGCTTCCAAGGATTCCTCTCTACAACCAGCTGGTTTAATTGAGCGGACTTTAAAAATCAAGTCAGTTGCCTGAAAACATTTGTTTTTTGATAGAAAATAATTTGATTCCAGGGTCAGAATGGAGAGTGTTCCTTTGAAGGCTCACAGGATTTGGGTATTATAGTCACTTTTTCACAAAATGGCGGGCTCTAGCAATCTCTATCAGAACAGTCCAGGTGTGGGTAGATGCAGAACACAGCCGACAAAACTTCTAGGCCTGGCAAGTTCTGCTCCTGCAGAAGGCACTTTGTTGGAGGAAGGCTCTTTATCTGTCTTTCATGTTGATCTATATTTACTGAACATCTACCATGTACAAGATTACATTTGTGTTCTGGGGTGTTCTGTCTATTTTATCTTGACTGCTTACCCCACAGCTTGACTACCAGATTGTTTTCAGAGAAGGAAAAGACCTTAGAGAACATTAGTCTGTCACCTCTTAATCCCTATTTTATGAGTGAAGAAATTGAGGCTTTGAAAGGGTAAATTACTTGTTCAGACCGAAAATTGACTCAATGGCATTGCTGAGACCAGAGTCTCATACTAGCTCCAGAACTCTGTACTGTGTCACTCTGGCACTCGTGGACAGCTTGTCCAATTCTGACTCTTTGTTCTGCTGCAATCACCATCTCCCACAGTCTCTGGAACTGAACTGTTTTTTTCTATATGAATTCCTAAAATCTGACCTCAGTTTCTATCTTGGCTGTCAAACCAGGGTTATAATCCTGGTTCCTTGAACCATTCCTACTAAGGGCCCATCTGATGGTTTCCATACTGGCTCTTCCTTAGCTAGAAGCTTTTCTAATAATTAGAAATTCCAAAGGGAGAAACATGCAGTTTGTCTTTCAAAATTCTGCTTTGTTGTTCCATTTCAAACACTACTCAATTTACCTTTTCTGACCCTTTGCCCAACTGAATGAAGTCTCTCCTCCGAAACCCCATAGAGATTTGTACATTCTTGTGGAATAATCAGTAATGTGTACTTTTCTTATTCTCAATATTCGATTGTGGGTTTTATGAGACAGTGAATATGTGGCTGCCCTTTAGATTTGAAGTGACAGCTCATTAGAAGTCATTAGATGTTATAATAATAAAACCACCATTTTTTTTGAGGAATGAATGCTACATAAACAGATATAGATGCTTTTCAAGGAACATATACCCTTCAGGATTTCTTATTCCAATATTAGCACAGTGCTCATTGTATCTAAATAGTGAGATTTCTGTATTCAGATGCACACACAAACAGATCTCTCTCTCTCTCTCTCTCTCACCATCTAACTATCTAGGTATCATTGATCTATTGCTCGGTCTAGCTATTTAGGTGCCTACTCTGAGTTCACAGTCATACCTTCAGTTCCAATCCACAAGCTAAGGGTTCTTTCTCCTTTCCACATTCATAATGCCATTCTCTAACAATGAGAAATCTGGTTCCTTTTATCCATAAATTACTTACTTATTTATATAACTCTCCTGTATGTAACCAACTCCCACCTGTATCTGCCCACACTTTGGCTCCCATCAGAAAGAAAACAAGAGATGGCAAGAAGGAGTAAGGCGAAAGGGCAATTAGAAGACTGGGGCCTGGACATGCCACACCCTTCTCCTGCCACCACTCTCCATGAAGGGGGTGGTAATGGGGAAAGGGAGAGATCTGTTTTTGATATAGCACTAAGCACAGAACTTAGGGCATAGCAGGAATTCAATAAATATTCGTAGGATGAATAGAGAATGCTTCTGGGGCAAAAATAAATTTGATCTGGGA
This sequence comes from Myrmecophaga tridactyla, assembly GCA_004026745.1. Classification (NCBI taxonomy): domain Eukaryota; kingdom Metazoa; phylum Chordata; class Mammalia; order Pilosa; family Myrmecophagidae; genus Myrmecophaga; species Myrmecophaga tridactyla. The sequence continues at coordinate 26,834 of PVIY010023994.1, read as the reverse complement.
CAATGTCCAGTGTAAATATATTTGAAATAAGGGTTAAACCTTCAAAAATTATCTGCCATTAATTCGACTAAATAACAGGATGAGTTGGATAATGTGCTGAAGGCCTAGAATAGAGGAGTGGAGATGGAATCAGAATGCTTTTTGTTTACTTTTTGTCCTTTTATTAAAGCTACTGTTTTAGCTTCTGCATTTCAATTTCGGGGAGCTACAGAAAAAATTTTCCAAAAAAATCTCCTTCAAGTCTCCTTTTGAGGAAGTTTTCTACTTTCATCCAATTTTTGATGAACAGAAGGTCAAAGGTGGATGGAAAGCCACCCTGTCAATGCTAAGACAGTGACAATTTGCATTTACATGCTGCTTTTGACTTAGCGATTTATTTTAACAAGCACATGAAATATAAAATATATAGGAGGCTTGGATGTGTCACTGAAGGAAAATAATTAATTTCCTTTACAGGAAATCTTTAGAAAGAGAGACTGTTTTTACCTGTTCAGATTGATTTGACCTTTCTGTCTCAAATCTGAGGGATATCTCTAGATAGTGTTTTACAGACATATTTAAGTCATTGGTTGTTAAGAAGCTTTATTAACCTAAAAATTGTCTGCAGTCTTTCTCTCACTTTATAGCAGAAGGGCCTGATTCCAGTGAGTATCAGAGACTTTGAGAAGTCTAAGTACTGCCACCAGGGGCAACAGCTTCAACTTTTACGAAACAACTTATCTTCCCAGAAAGTGATTTATTTTAGGCATGGTCTAATTTCTTTCAAGCTTTAGGCCCAGTGGTCTAAGACAATTTGCAGAACTGGGTGGGTGACTTAGAGTTTGCCACATTTCAATGCAGAACTACTGTTCTTAAGTTTGCGGACAGAAAACTGAAAGACATAGTAAAGTGAAAGGTCGCACCTCAAGTCAGCAGGAGTAACTAAGTGAAACCTCAGTCGATTAATTTACTATCAAGTTGGGAAATCTCTTCCTTATTAACTCCTTTTTCAGTCTGATTTCCATCCCAAAGCATGGCTTTTCTTCGTCTATTTCACACACGAAACTTCATTCATTTCAAAGGTGCTTTGACGTAGCTTAGAAAGAATGCGTACTTGGCCTGACTGGAGTTCTGCCTGGAGATTAGTAAAGAAGTTTATTGAGGGATAATACAGAGAGCTTGGTGAATAATGTGGAATCCACGAAGATAACTCAATCCTTATCTATGTATAAATTATACGGCTACAGGATACAGACTTGATGGTTAAAACTATTAACCATGAGGGCCCAACTAACGGCTTTTAAAACCAAGCAATTTTGCATGCTAATCCTTCCACTACCAATATAAGACTAAGTATTTTCTGTCTGATTTTATTACCTTCTCCCCTACTACTCTCCTAACCCACCTTGACCTACTGATCAATTTGTGAAAACTGATTTTTAAAGTTGATCTTGGTGAGATATCATCCAAAAGATAAAACTTCCATCCTTCCTCACTGCTTCCCCAAACTAATCCAAATATTTTAAAGTGAAATAAAAATGATATCCATTTTTACTTTTAGAAAACTCTGTCCTGTTGCCTTCGGTCCTAGCCCACCATCCCAAATTGAAGGTTGACTTTGTGCTTCTTTGTATTTATGCTGCCTTTTCCCCATAGTGTGCTCTAAATAAATTGTAACAATTCATCTCCACCCCTCCTTGGCCCCCAACCCCTTCAGTAACTCATTTATTAAGCATGAACTGATAAGGGGCTGAGTTGTTATGAAAATTTGCACATCGGTTTATAAGTACAGAGATCAAAGAGGATGCCTTGCAAATAGGTAAAGTTAAAAAGAATAACATTCACTTTTGCTATGCCCAAGAGTGCATATACACCACTTTCCTGATGAGGAAGAGGCAAGACAATCTGAATACCACTTACGAAATAGAGCTATTAAGTACGAAAACATTCCCATCAAAAAGAGATACTTGTGAGGTGGCAATTCGGGAGTGCCACTGACCTGGGAGAGCCTTCTGCGCCAAATGCGGCAGCTCTGGTTGCAGAGGCTGAGAAACTGAGAGGCAGAAAGCTTGAGCCTGGCTACTCTCACCAGCACAGCCCCATGACTGGCAACTCACCCCACACCCGATGCACCCGAACCCTGTCACCCGCTCCCATATCCCTGCACTCCAGGTGCCCCCACTCCACCAGCCCCCAGTGCACATACCACTCCCACCCCAAGCGCAGCCCAACCCACTTCTCCGGCACCCCTCCCGAACATTACCTTCCCCTCCCTGTTCCCTGCAGGATTTTGCCAGTGCACAAAGACTGCAGGCAATAACCTCCATACCTAGGCTACCACTGCCCCCCTGCCCATAGTATTGTACAGCCTCAATCTGCCCCACCTGAGCTCTGTGCATCAGTTTACAGTACTCCCAGGCCCATGCATGTGCATGGGCAACCCAATCATGTCATTCAGCTCTGGGAACCACACTTTACAGCAATCCTAGGACAGCGCATGCACACAGCCCTCAGCCACACTTCCCAGCTCTGAGAAAGTGCTGACCTGCTCAGAGGGTCACATCTGCCCCCAGTCCATGAAGGCATAATGCTAACCTGCTGCCACAGTTCTATGCATGCACACAAAGGTCCCGTGCCTTAGTCCAGCACACACCAGGGTTATGACCCCCAGACTGGTGCACCCACACAGCTACATCCTCACTGCTCAAACTTTTCAAAAAAATTGGGGAAAAACAAATTCTATCTAGCTCATTTTATGAAGCTGTGGTACTTAGATTCAGTTGTCAACTTGGTCAGGTGAAGGTGCCTAGATCTGTTGCTATGGACATGAGCCAATGGTATGTGAACCTCATCTGTTGCTGATTACTTCTGCAGTTGGCTAGGAGGTGTGCTTGCTGCAATAAATGATGTTTGATTTAACTGGCTGGTGCTTAAATGAGAGAGCTCAACATAGCACAGCCAAGCAGCTCAGCATGTCTCATCTCAGCACTTGCAGCTCAGCCCAGACCTTTGGAGATGCAGAAAGAAATCACCCTGGGGAAAGTCGTTGGAACCTGGAGGCCTGGAGAGAAGGCCAACAGAGATCACCCTGTGCCTTCCCATGTAAGAAAGAACCTCAGTTGAAAGTTAGCTGCCTTTCCTCTGAAGAACTAAAGAAATAAATCCCCTTTTATGAAAAGCCAATCTGTTTCTGGTGTGTTGCATTCCCGCAGCTAGCAAACTAGAACAGAAGCTAATATCATTTAATACCAAACCGGGTAAAGATGCTATAAAAAAGGAAAACTATAGGCCAATCTCCCTAACGAACATAGATGCAAAAATTCTCAATAAAATATTAGCAAATCAAATCCAACAGTGCATCAAAAGAATTATAGACCATGACCAAGTGGGGTTTACACTAGGAATGTGAGGATGGTTCAACACAAGAAAATCAATTAATGTAGTATTGCACATTAACAAATTGAAAGGGGAAAATCACTTGATCATCTTGATTGATGCTGAAAAAGCATTTGACAACATTCAACATCCTTTTCCAATAAAAACACTCCAAAAGATAGGAATCGAAGGTAAGCACCTCAATATGATAAAAGGAATGTATTAAAAACCAATAGCCAGCATTGTACTCCATGGAAAGAGATTGAAAGCTTTCCCCCTAAGATCAGGTACAAGACAAGGATGCCCACTGTCACCACTATTATTCAACATTGTGCTGGAAGTTCTAGCTAGAGCAATCAGGCAGGACAAAGAAATGAGAGGCATCCAAATTGGAAAGGAAGAGGTAAAACTCTCATTATTTGCAGATGGTATGATACTATACTTGGAAGATTCTGAGAAATTTACAGCAAAGTTACTTGAGATAATAAACAAATTCAGTAAGGTGGCAGGATATAAAATTAATGGCCAAAAATCAGTAATATTTCTCTACACAGTGACTTAGTTGAGGAGTCCGTTAAGGAAAAAAAAATCCATTCAAAATAACAACTAAAAGAATCAAGTACTTAGGAACGAACTTACCTAGGGACATAAAGGACTTGTACACAGAAAACTTCATGATATTGCTAAAAGAAATCAAAGGAAATCAAATAGGTGAAAAGACATTCTCTGCTCATGGATAGGAAGTCTAAATATAGTTAAGATGTCTATTTTCCCCAAATGGATCTAAAGATTCAACACAGTACCAATTAAATTTCCAACAACCTACTTTCAAGATTTGGAAAAGCTGACTTACCAAATTCATCTGGAAGGGAAAGGGTCCCTGAATAGCTAAAAACATCTTTAAATAGAAGAGTGAAGTGGAAGGATTAACATTCCCTGACTTTAAAATCTATTATAAAGCCACAGAAGTCAAAACAGCATGGTACTGGCACAAAGATAAAAGCATTGACCAATGGAATCAAATTGAGAGTGCAAAAATAGACCACCAAATCTATGGCCAACTGATTTTTGACAAGGCCCTCAAATCCTCTGAACTGGGGCAAAATAGTCTTTTCAATAATTGGGCACGGAAGAACTGGATATCAATAGCCAAAAGAATGAAACAGGGCCCCAATTTTACAGCCTGCACAAAAATTAACTCAAAGTGGATCAACTGCCTAAATATGAGAACTAGCACCATAAAGCTTCTAGAAGAAAATGTAGGGAAACATCTTCAAGACCTAGTAATAGGAGGCAGCTTCCTAAACATTACACCCAAAGTACAAGCACCCAAAGTAAAGATAGATAAATAGGAACTCCTCAAAATCAAATGCTTCTGCCCCTCAAAAGACTGTCACAAAGGTAAAGAGGCAGCCAACTCAATGGGAGAAAATATTTGGAAATCACATATCAGACAGAGTTTTATTTCCTATACGCACAAAGAAATAATACAACTTAACAACAAAAGAACAACCAATTTAATTATAAAATGGGCTAAAGATGTAAATAGGCAGTTTTCTGAAGAGCACATACAGATGTCTCAGAAGCACATGAAGAGATGCTCATTTTCATTAGCTATAAGGGAAATGCAGATCAAGACTACAATGAGATACCATCTCACACCCAAAAGAATGGATGCTATTAAACAAACAGGAAACTATAAATGTTGGAGAGGATGTGGAGAAACTAGGACACTTATGCACTCCTGGTGAGAACCTATAATGGTACAGCCAGTATGGAAGATGGTTTGGCACTTCCTTGGGAAACTAAATATCGAGTTGCCCTATGACTCAGCAATAACACTATTTGGTATATACCCAGAAGAGCTGAAAGCAACAACACAAATAGACATTTGCACACTGTTGTTCATAGCAGCATTGTTCACAATCACCAAAAGATGGAAACAAGCCAAATGCCCATCAACAGACGAGTGGATCAACAAAATGTGGTAAGTGTATACAATGGAATATTATGCAGCACTAAGACAAAATGATGTCTTGAAGCACATGACAGGATGGATGAGTCTTGAGGATATAACGCTAAGCAAAATTAGCCAGACAGAAAAGGATAGATACTGTATGATTCCACTTTTATGACCAGCATAAAGGTATAACCAGAGGCTTATTATATAGAATATAGGGGACGTAGAGATACATAGAATCTGGAGATGGGTGAACCATTAGCTAGTGGGGTTGAACTCCAATGTAAGGGAATAGATAGGAGTGAAGCTGATTCTCTAGTGGGTCTACAAGTAATATTACCATATTGAAGATGAACAAGATTGAAAAGGGTTGTATAGACCTATGTGTCCCACTGATTCACACTAAAATATGAATTAGTTCTTGCAAGAATTACTTCAAAGATATGATTCTTGTATAAAGAGTATTTAAGTCCAGGGTACAGGGGGAAAACTGCTATTGCGTGCTGTGGGCTCTGTTCAAAAGGAGACTATCAGCATTATCACAGCAACTGCAGAGGTAAATAATGGGGAGAGGGACAAGAGTTAAGAGGAGGTTTAGATTTCTTATTTGGTAAGGGTGTGTTTATTGGTTTTCTTTCTCTTAGGAACAATAAAATTATAAATAATTGAGAATGTTGATGGGCTGTGGACTTTGGGTCTTCTATATGAGGCCCAATAAATGCAGGTGGCTGAAGAATGAGTGACAGAGAAGCAGATTGGTGAACAATGGTGTATACTTATGAACAAAGGTTGTGCTGCTATAAAAAGGAACAGAGTTGTGAGGCATGCAATGATGTGAATGAACATGTGGGACATTTGGTGAGACAAAATAAGCCAGAAACAAAAGAACAACAATGGTATGGTCACCTTTAGATAATGCTTATGAGAAAATAGGGGCCTAGATTGTAAGGTTTTAGAGCAAACACATTAAGTCTGGAGCGGTGATTATTATTTCTGGATTTTGAGAGACTTCTTTATATATATATATATAACCTGGTATTTAGAGATAATAATGAAGTCAAACAAGTTGGGGTTAAAGTAATTCAGAACACAGGAGTAAAGAAGACAGTGTCTATATTTTAGAACACACATACTCTTTGAGACAGTGAAATAAAGGTTTATTTGGTCTGGAACTGAAATTTTCTGTAGTGCGTAATCTAATTCAACCTATCTGTATAGCTCATTTGGACAATTGAAACCCAGGGAGCACCGAATAAGAAAGAGGTCCTTTAATCCTGTAGAGATTATTGCAATGTCTGGAAACATCCTAGAGTACATTAAGCAGATAATCAAAAAGTATTGACAAAGTCCCCTGAGGGAGGGAGAAAGAATATGGGACTATTAAACCTTACCATCAGGGAATCCCCCGATACTGTATCAAACTTTAGGGACACCCAAATCAATAGGCCATGCCCTGGATCATGAGGCTTATTCTTGTGAAGCATACGTAGGTAACATAGAAGCTTAGACTACCTATAAGCATGCCTAAGAGTTACTTCTAGAAGACCTCTTTTGTTGCTCAGATGTGGCCTCAGTCTCTCTAGACCCAACTCTGAAAGTGAAATCATTGCCCTCCACCCTACATGGAATATGACATCCAGGGGTGAAAGTCTCCTTGGTGACATGGGAGATGACTCCCAGGGATGAATCCAGACCTGGCACTATGGGTTCAACAATTCCATCCTGACGAAAAGGGGGAAAAATGTAATTAATAAAGTATCAGTGGCAGAGAGAGTTTAAGTAGAGCCGAGAGGCTACTCTGGGTGTCGCTCTTACACAAGCTTCAGGTAGACCTTGCTACCTGTCATAACCTGCCAACCCCCAACCAGGACCATTTCAGCCTATCCTACAGAACACCTAGGGCCATATATAAGATTCCACAAGGGTTCCATGTACTAAAGTAACTTTCCAGAAACCTATAACCTTCAGATGGGTCCCTGGTCCAGATAAGTCCTGACACCTAACCCAGCCTCTCCAGAGCATCAGATAGTGCCATCTCACTACCCCATATTAGTTACCCTTTCAATATCAAAAATTTAGAATTGCCATTACCCAAATACTCCTAAAGAGAGGTGTGAAAGATCAAAAGTGATGGAGTTAAACATGGAAGACAGGGTTTAACAAATGAATATGAATGCTGCATCACTAAATTGATATCTTTTTTAGTCTCCAGTATTTTAGAGCAGCTAGAAATAAAAACCTAAAATTGTGAAATTGTAACCCATGTCAAACTCTGAAATACATTCTACTACTAATTGTGGTAGGGTTTTTTGAAATTTATAGCTTTTTTGTATATAAGTTATTTTTCACAAAAAAAGAAGGAAAAAAGTCAATTGTGATAATAAAAAAATATTGAAGCCCTCTAGCCTCTATATTCTGGAGCAGCTTGAAGGAGAAATCTGAGAGGATCTTATGGTAGCCCATGACAAACTCCGGAATCTGTCCTGTAACCATTTGTTGAAGCGGTCTTTGAAAACTATTGCTTTTTTATTTCTTTGCTTTGTGTATATGTTATACTATATAATAAACAAAGTTTAAAAAACAGTATTTCAGAATATGCCCATACAGGTATTTGCTCATTATTTTGCTTTATTCCTTGTTTATAAACATTTTGTGGATATAATGTGATTAACCTGTAATATTATATATTCTGATTTTCATTTTGGATTATTAAAAGCTTTTTTCCTTGCAACTAAAGGGCACACACAATGCAATTGTGCTTTTTAGCAGGGGTAAATTCACATATTAAAAATGTATTGATATGAAATTTTTAAATTCATTTAAGTGGTTTTCAAATTTTCACTCATAGAAACTTTTGAGTCAATCTCTACTCATTTGTATAGCTTTATTTTTAATAATTTCATTGAAATAAACTCTGTGGGGTTACTGAAGTATCAAGATTAATGTTTTCATAATTAATGGTAACTATCACCAAATAGCCTTCCAATTAAGATTTAACAGAATTTATTGGAATTGTTTTAATTATAGAATGAGTAAATTTATATCATATAATATCCGAAATTTGCAGTAGATTAGAACATAAAAAGAAATGTATCCTTCAAATATAAATAATTTCCCAATACCGCTCTCCAGAGTAACTTAGTTCCTAACATAGTATTCCAGATTTTTCAGGCTTATATATTTACATGTTTTGTTTAAATATTTCTTCCTATGTACAAATTGCATCATTAGTCTTCATTGTTTCTACAAATAGAGATTATGTTAGTGTTATCTAAATTAAACTAGCTTAAAAATTATCTGCTTAATTAGTAAAATTAAATCATGATAAATATTTAAAAAAAAAGAGAGAGAGAGACACTTTCAACTTCCATGCAGTAAGAAGATTTCTGTTTGGAATGACCTGTCATCCTCCCTTATGACCTCTCAGCATTCCAAATAAATGTGGAAGAGCTGTAATACCATGGTATATGGAACTCACAAAAGCACTGAGTAATTGGAGCTTGCCCCCCAAAAAACAATTTAATGCTCACTTGAAGGTAGCTGTGTAGGGTAAGATGGCAACCTGCATTTTAGGACAGCCATGCTTATTCTATCTGCTCTTCTAGTGATTTGAGAACCGTTGCCCTGCTGTGTTTTTGCTCTAGGCTGCACAAAGAAAAGCTTCAGAGGAAATCGTAAATATTTGATTTAATTAAGACATTACCCAAACCACTTCTTGCCTCATTTCTCCAATGCCAAGGTATAGATTACATTTGAACAATAGTCATGCAATAAATACATAGAGCTAAAGTGCAATTCTGTTTTTGTGGCTTGGAAAAAATAGAACAAAAACACAAGATGCCTTGTAGCAATGCATATTTCCTGGTCATCATTTCCTTAGGAGTTGCAGTTTCTAGCGCTAGGAGCATACATTCAGACCTTTCACTCCAATCAAAAAAGTAAAGAAGAGGGGAAAAAAAACAAACAAACAAAAACCATTTCTAGCTCAGCCATACGGATCCTTGCTGAGGTATCCAGTGCTGTTATTTCAAAGCCACAAGCCACAGTGACTGCTATTTTCTGCTCCAGCTGGATCACTTTGGCTTTCATGCAGGTCCCCATGTTAATGCCAGGCAGAACCATGCTAATTCTGTTCATCCACAGACCCTTATATTTATTTTGAAGAGTTCATAATGTTTAGCCAGATGCTGTTACTAATATTGATAATCACTGCATAGAGTAAAAACATTTTATTCACTTCTGGGTGATTCTTGTGTTTAAATATATTTCTTCATTTTTATGAGGTTACTAACTCATCCTGGTTTGCCTGGGACTTTCCTGGTTTTATAAGTGAAGTTCCTACTTGCCAAGAACATTTTCAGTCCTGGGCAAACCAGGATGGCTGGTCACCCTAGTTTTGAAAGACTTTCAAATTCTAGTATCGATTTGTTCTTTTGGGAAATTTTCTTTTGAGAAATAGTGTAAGTATAGCTAACTATTGAGAGCATTACTAGATGCCAAGTACTCTTCCAAGTTCTTTAAATTGTATTTACTTTTCTAATCATCCCATATCTCATTGAATAGAGTTGATTCATACATGTGTGCTATGCAATTCCATGAACACCAATCAAAGATGGAGTAGCCTTCCAAAAAATGTAGGTACATTATACCATTTTATAGATAAGGAAACAGAAGCATAATGAAATTAAATAATCTGCCTATGATCAAACAACTAGGAAGTGGTAAATATGGACCTACACCCTAGCATTTTGATTTGAGAATTCCACAATGTGTATATTCTTAATAACAATTTCAAAACAATTCTTATTCACATTTGATGTGCATTTTACATACCTGTTATTTTTCTGTCTCTACAGCCTCCAAGCTCTCCAGAAATCATTACAGTGATTTACTAGTAAATTTTCTCCAACAAATTTCTCAATTATGTCCTTTGTTTCCTTCTCTAAATTTCTATAATGGCTGTTAGATGTAGTGATACTTAAAAATATGTATAACATGCCAACAGAACTTTGTTATGTTGAAAATATATTTCTGCACAGTCCAATACAGTAACCACTGTGTGGTCACATGTGGCTATTGAGCACTTGAAAAGTGTCTCCTATGAGTGAGAAACTGCATTTTAAATTTTACTTAATTTTCATTTTTTTTTGAATGGCTACAACATTGCACAGCCAGGTCAAAAACCCATTCACTGGTCAAGGGCATCTTAATATGAATATTATAGTAATTTATTCCTTAGTTATAAGTGAATCTGTCAGCTAGCTCCTTGGTCCTAGATATAAAGGGAAAAAATGAGAGGGTAAACAGAGCAATGAGAGAGAAACCATACCAAGGGAAAGGGTACTCTCAATTTCTTATGCTTCTTTTACCTAATGATATTTCTAAGGGTACAAAGGGGATCACAAAGTAGGTAATTTTGTGGCAATAAACTCATATTTAGGAATTTTCTTGGGCACTGGAATGAGTTATCAAGATGGAGATAAAGGCAAGAATCATGGTTTTTAGGACAATTTTGCAAAAATTATCTCCAAAGTGTCAATCAGCCTCAGTTATTGCCTATCCTCTTCTTCCATCTCTCCATATCCATTTATAATTTAATGTAGCTTCATATTTATTACACCGAAGCTTGCATTCTATTATTTTAATACATTTTGACAAAAAGATGTAACTGAGATTTGTGCTAAAAGACTCTTGGGAAATTTCTGCAAAATCAAATCTGCTCCAAGTAATAGATGACTGTCCTTCAACCTTTGACTCCTTTGAATGATTGGGTGGAACAGTAAGAGATACTTAAAAGAGGGGCTATTATTAGGGCAAGCTGAATGGCTAATTTCTCTTTTCCTGGCCTTGCCTGATTCCTTTTGTCGCAGATCATTAGTCTGAAAGGAATACTCACAGGGAAGCCATGTTATGGGGTGGCCCATCAGGAGCAGGTGTGTGTCCTTTATTGAATAGCCTATGAGAACTGCTGAGGCCTTTGTTATTGGTCATTGCTCTCCATGGGGCTTGGCCTCTCTCCAGAGCCCAGCTGCATTTACCTTGCAGGCCAAAACTCCCTGTGCTTGCAAGAAAAATATTTTTAAAGGCCTCTGTGTTGGCTACCATGGCAACTTTTAGCTTTTAGTCAAGTCACCTGCAGACATTGATTCCCTCTTTGCTAGTCTCACTTGTCCACTTAATAGTGATGCCATCAGGTAATGGTGCCAGATAAAATTCAGGATGCCCTGTTAAATTTGCATTTCAGATGAACAACAAATACATTTTTAGTGTAAGTATGCCCCAACTATTGCAGTGGACAATAGTTGTGTGTAAGACATACTTACACACAAAAATATTCGCTGTTTATCTGAAACCTAATTTAACTGTACATCCTAAATTATTATTAATTTTTTGCTAAGTCTGTCACCTTTATATTGGCACATCCTCTCCAAAGATTAACAATGAAGAAAAAGTTGATACAAGTGAAACTTTGTGGGAAGGCATCACAATCATTTGAACAATGTCGTTTATCTTCAAGAAATGACTAAGACTTTGATAATAGGAATTATCACAGATTTTGGGTTTTAACTAAGACAAAACAGTGATGACTTACTGACTGGCTCTGGCTGAGTGCCCCATGGAGTTTCATTTGCTCACCACAGAATAACAATTTAAACTATAGAACGTCAGTGACTAACTCAGAGTCTATAATCCCTTGTTGTCTGCCCCCTCCACTCTCATAGAGGTATGAAAAGCAGAACCGAAATGAAGTGGTTTTAGTTCTGTAGGTTGTTTGTGCCCAAGGAAAAGACATATTACTGTTGATAATTTTTGGTAGATTTGGTTTTTCAGCTAGCTGAGGCTGCAAAACTTGCAGCATTATTTTTAGAAGTATGAAAATAAAAATATTGTGATAATGATTTGCAATGTACCATGCAGAATTGAAAAAAGAGAAGAGAATGCCTATGCATGGTGTCATGATCAAATTCTTACTAAATTGAATCAGTTACATAGTCACTAAAGGCATTGTTCATTGTGTGGCTAATGATAAAGGGGACAAGATCAGTACTTCAGCAACATGGCTTTGCAACCCATCTAGCAGCTTCTGGCCCCATTGGAGGTAACTCTAAACTTCAGGCAAAGCCACAGTGCTCAATCCCAACATGGCCCTTTTATAGTTGTCTGAGTTTGTTTCATCTCCCTTTTATTCTTGGATTAGTGGCTTTAAAATGGAAATGCTGGATTCATTTCAGTTATTAGGCTGATGCAAGCACTGTAATTCTCTCTCTTGCATTCTTAAATGTGTTGATTGTACTCAGGGAATTTTATGGTTCTTTTAAAAATACTGAAAGTGCTTTGCTCCATTTTTCTGATGTAATTGCTTGTACCATTTAATTCCCAACTCTATTATATTTGAACTTTTGTAGAGGAATCAGAGAGACACAAAAGGCATTCTAAATGATAAACCTCTACTTCTTCCTTTAAAATACAAATAAAATTAGTTTGGAAGAAATCCGAGGGAATGAAAAATGCTTTAACATGGGACTCATTCTGAACCTGGAAGTTTTATGTGTTGTGTATGTGTGCGTGTTTTAAAGAAATACTCTGGTGACCAAAACAAATGGTGCTGTGTGGTGACACAATAATAATAGGCAGCTTCTGGTGTCCAAAGCCATTTGCTTGAATTATTTATGTCTCAAAACGGACAGGGTTTTCATAAGAGCAAATAAAGCAAGTCCAGGGGGTGTCGTTTACATGATGCAATCATGCCTCTGACTGACGGCAGGTCTCATCTGCCAGGCCTGATGCTTTAAAAACCCAGGGGAGAAGTTTATTTCTAGGTAGTCCCACACCCATCAAAGTTTGATTAGTCCTTCACCAGCTTGATTCCATTCCTTGCTAAAGGCAGGTTGACACAAAGAGGAACAATTCATCTAGTGTTTGCTTTAGAATAACTCACTAGTAGGCATTCCTAATACATCAGCTCATTAAACTTTGAAATGATCCTCCCCTTCTTTGCTTAAAAAAAATAGTCTCTTGAAAAATACCAGTAACCAACTAGATGATGATTTATGGCATTATAGTGGTGTTCAATGGGCTATTATGGTCTGGCAACCTCCTCGGATGGTATTTTCAGCCATATTTTTGAGACTCAGATGGTCCTTGATGTCTCCTCCCACCCCTCATTAACTTGGTTTCTTCCTCAGCTGTGCCTTCCTGGCAAGGCTGATGGAGAGGGGGGACATGCTTGCATTATACAAGCTTGTGAAGCTGCAATTGTTAATGAGCAAAGCTAAATTGCCTGAGAACAATTTACGAAGTCTTCATTAGATATAAATGAGTGGCTCTCCCTACCTATTTTCATGTGGACTTTGGAGAAATATTCATGGAGGTTATTATGATCCTGAAAACTTACCTTTATTTTATAATTTTAAGAGGAAGGCATCAACATTTTGAGAGAGCGAAATACTTAGGCAATTTTCAGGAAGTTTGTATTTTATTTTATTTTATTATTATTTATTTTTTTATTTAAGAAAACAAACAATACACTTAGAACCACCAAAATGGATATCTTAGTTAGTTTAACCATAGGCATATTTAAATAAAGTATCCATATAATCAGTGTAAAGCCTATGTTTGTGCAGTAAGTTTCATAAAACAATTTAAAATTAAGGCAACAAGGAAAAAAATCGACATATTCGGATAGCAAAGTTCTTAAATTCTAAGTATTAAACACTAACTTAGATACCATTTGATCAGCTATCAAAACTGTGAATGTTCTCAGAATATCAAGTAGAAAGTTCTTGCAAATATCTGCATTGCTGTAGTAATGACTTATGTTACTAAATATTTTCCCGATTTCAGGAAAATATGAATATACAAATATTTTCACAATTAACATATCGAAATCTTAACACCTAAAATGGATATCTTAGTTGGCTTTTCCATAGGCATATTAAAAAAAATCTAAGTAATCATCATAAAGCCTATTTGTATGATATGTTCCATAAACCAATTTAAAATTGAAGCAAGGAAGGAAAAAAAATCTATAAATGTAGATCAGTTACTTGAATTCTACATATTAAACAGTGTTTTAAATACCATTTGATTAACTATCAAAACTGTGTGCACTCTCAAAATATCAAATAAAAAGTTACTACAAATATCAGCTTTGTTATAGTAGTGAGCTATGGTGCAAAATATTTTCAAATTTTTGATTTCAGGAATTTATTTTATCTAATGTTACAATAACTGCCCAGAATTTTTCTATTTGTTTTTGCCTTGGGCATTACAACAAACTTAGGAATTAAATAAATGACACAGTGACTTTCATCTTTTTTAATATTTTATTTTACGTTTTTATATATAGTAAATGTTTTGTTCATTGAAAGTAACAAGGAAAGGGAATTGTCTAGAGCAGAATGGTTGGTTATGGTTGTCGTTCACAACTAATTTGCTAAAGTTATTTCAATGCCAGTTTATACCAATCAGTAGTTATTTCCTTTGGACATCTGTATGAAAAATGAACTGGGGGTGTCAGTGTCATTTACGCTGAAAAAGGGTCTGCCTCCAGATAGTTTCTGAAAAGTAACTATTGTCCTATATTCACAAAGAAAAATCTGGAGGAAACACATCTAACCTTTATATCTTTGGAAGGGGGTATTAGGCAAGTAGAGAATTATGCTATAGATAAAGGGAGCATTGATTTATTTATATAAGGGCCAATTTTAAGAGAAAAGAATGGTTGAATAATCTCCAGAAGAGAAATCTTTACATTAAAAAATGTTCTATTAGAGGCAAAAAAAAGGAGGGCTGTTTCTGATCCTAAGCTACTTTGTGTTCCTTCTAATGACCTTTTCCCAAGGCTTTGGTGTATTATTTTCACTCTTATATGGAATACAAATGCAAATTTTCTTCTTGTTATAGACTTAAAGGTAACTGTACTTGATGAAAGAAAACAAGCTTTCTTATTCCAAAAGGTGGCTTTCTAATCATTTAGCTTTCTAATCATTTAGCTTTCTAATCATTTTCAGTGGCACCTAACTTTCCACTCAGTTCTCCATTCTGGCAGAGGAAATGTTTCTTTTGCTACTTGGGACTGCATCCACCTTCAATGTTTGTAGTCTTAGTGTGAGAGGGCAAGCCTTTCCATAAATCATGTTGAAATTTGCTCAGACTTTTAAGAGCTTTACTGGTGCAAGCACATTTGAAAAGTTTAAGTCATGCAAATATCACAAATAAATGAGCTGTATTCATCTCTAACTCCCGTGTTTACAAAGATGTCCTGACCAGCTGGAAAAGCAGTCAAACCTCACTCAACACTTGACATTAAGTTTTACCTCCTTCTAAGGAAATAAGCACTTAAAATCTGCTAAATCATCTGATTCTCACATATCTCCTCATGGGAACCATAAACTAGAATTTTCAGATGTACCCTTCACTGTGCATGCCCTCGGATGAAAAATACTTAGTATTTTTTTCACTACTCAACCCAAGAGTTTGGAACGTGGCTCCTTCTTGTAAACATACTAAAATCAAATGTTAAGAATTTCCTTCTTAGCCTCTCCCTTCTTTTAATGCACCTGCCAAGGTTCCTCTGAACAGATCAGTTTTCTGTCTTGTTCAGAGAAGGAAGACATGACTCTGGTCAATTTGAGATCAGAAAAGGCAGGCAGGTGAAATGCCTGGGACCAGGCAATGATTATTCTAAAAACACCAGGCAGGCATCATTACTTCTTAGGCAGTAGAAAATTTTTGCTTTATTAAAATCCTTTTAAAAAAAAACCTTTCATTGCATTGTGTTTCACCAATCAATCAACAAAGTCTGTCTCAGTATCCCCAGATAATGTGTCAGTGAACAAGGACTTGGCAGATTGGACATGGTCTCTGACATCAAAGAACATACAATGGGTGATCATAATAATAAACCAATGGAAATTTATGCATGTGAAAAACCGTAACTACAAAGAAGAAGTTTGTAAAACAGGAAAGTTTACTGTTGAAACAGAGGGTTGATGTTAGCAAGGAAAAGCTTCCAAGAACAGCTTTAATGCCAAAGAGTGAATATTAATTAGTTTAAATATGACAGGAAAGGTTATGAATATTCAGAATTTGTATCTTCCTGAACTAAGCCTAGCAGAGAACTATTTACTGTGTGTGTGTGTGTATGTGTGTGTGTGTATAGGAGAGAGAGACAGAGAAACAGAGAGGCAGAGACAGGTTTTTTATTGTACAGAAAATATATAATCTTCTTTCCCTGAGGGGTTTTGATTAAATGCTCAAATTTGACTTGGCTTTGGCAGAGACTACAAGCATCTTTGCAGTATATGGGGAGGGGTGACAGAGAGAAACAATACCCCCTGTCCTTTCCTTTTACTTCTGGATTAGGGCTCATTCAATGGTAATTGAATGGTAATGGTAATTGTCCATTACCAGCGGGGAGTGAAGGAAGGTGGTTGAAAGACAATTTTCGTGTTTCTATGGGGGAGATATTTTGTGTATTCTGCTATCTATGGGCAAAATTGAACCTTTTTTTTTACTTTGGGGTTAAAATTTAGTTAAATAAATATCAGAATGACATAATTGAAGATTCAGAGAAGAAGGAATTCAGATGTGCTGAAGGGCAATATATTTCTTTAAGTTACTATGGATATTGTGAACTGTAGGGAAACTTCTTTGCATCATATTTCACTGTGGAATGTTACACAAGATATGACTGATTTTAAATTTTAATTGAATATTATTTCAAGATATTAGACTAACTGCAATTGACAACTGAGATACAGTCAATGATGATGACAATGATGACAATTACCTTTTAGAGAATCCTGTGCTAAAGTCCTTAGATTTATTTTGGAAATTTTAAAAATAATCAGTTATAGAAGTCATCCTCTATGAACAAGTCATGAATATTCTAGAAGATAGCATTGAAACAGAGTGCTCTCTTTGATTGGTCAGTAAGATGACATATTCAGGCCTCAATACTTAAGGTAATCAAATGGTGAGCTCTCTTTTTCTAGTAGGAGTTCATATGGAGTCACAAGATAAGTTGATATAAATTAACTTTTTCTTTTAAGATAAGAATCTGTGGCTGAAATGAGAAGGTATTTTTCTTAGTAGCAGGGAACCAATTCAGATAGAATTAGCTTTGTTCATATTAGGCAATATCATTAAAAAGTTAATAAGATTTTTCTTAGGATTATATAAAACTTCCAATACATTTCCTTACCCTATTTTCACATAAATTATTTCACAATCTTCAATAATCTTGGGGAAAATTTTATCATTGTTACTATTTACCAAATAGGGAAATTTATGGACTTTAGATCAGTTCATTTAATAAAATAATTTTCCAAAAATCAATTTGCTGAAAGCTAGCTTTCCTCAAGGCAATACATTAAATGGCCAATTAAAAAACAACTAATTTGAATATAATAATATGAATACTATATTCAATAGCCATTGAGTACAGTTTTAAAATGTTTTTAAAACCTTATGGTAAATGAATAAATTTGATGAATGGATCATATGGGAAGTTAATTCTTTAGCAAACTGGCTTGCTTTCAAACTGACAAGAGAAATTCATTCATTCAATACTGAAATAACGCATTCAGTGAGCACATAGTATGTTACAGGAATTGGACGTTTTAGTATTGAAAGAGGCAGTCATTGCCATTAAAGAAATTACAGTTTAGTGGAAGAGGGAATCAAGAAAATTCATCACAGAATAGAAAGTGCCACAACAGTAATGTTCAGAAACACAGAGGAGGAATGTAGAGAAGAAACTGCTTATTTCTCTGGCTATTGGTTACAGGAAACTCCAAGAAGAGGTGATGCTTAAGCTGCGATTTGGAGGCTAGACATGATTTAAGCAGGCAAATGAGCACGTGAAGGGTATTCTTCATCAAGGGTTCAGACTGTATTAAAATAGTGTTTTCCAGACTGAAGTTCGTGACCAGGTACTGGTTTAAGCACTTTACATTTAATAAGTCATTTCACTATCACAATAATGCTATGGAAGTAGATACTATTATGATTTCCATTTCACAGTTGAGAAAACTGAGACCTGAGGTGCAGGTAGGTTACCGAGTGACAGAATCAGGATTCCATCTGTGGATTTAACGTTAATGCTGTGGTGCCCTCTAGGATACTCATCAGGATTCTTGTGTTGTATAGATTTCCTTGGCCTTTCATAAAGGAAACACCATCTAAATGTAATTGGGGGACCACAAACTTTCAGAATTCTTGGTTGCTCCATGTGGGCCTACCTCTAGGAAATTATTTGGCTTATCGTTATTTTTCTCACTTCTAATAATTATTGAGGATTCTGAGACTCAGTGAAGCACTATCAGAATTAGGTCTAAAATAATAAAATGATTATGGAGGGTCTAGTTTATGATGAAGTACTCAAAGAAGAGTGCATAGGTTAGTTGACATCATCTTGATTTTGTTGTTGGTTCTTTGACTTTGTTTTGGGTGGTCAGAGTTAGCAGCTATCTTGGTGACTGTAGACCCTGCACTTTAAATAATTGATCCCATAATAATTTCAGCCCATAAGTTCTGATATTTGATTAAGAGCTTTTGTTCCTATATAAATAAGAGACTGCCAGAGAAAGGAAGCATTATTCAATTCCCTTAGGTCAGAAAGAAAATCTTATAGGTTTTGGGGTACAATTCATATAGGTAGTTGCTTGTGGTATTCAATTTATTAATAAGTAATTAATAAGAAATAAGAATAATAAATTTCCAAAAGGAATGTAAGAATTAGAGAAGAAAAGGACCATTTGCTTGTCCAGCCTCTCTTCTGAACCTTGCTGACTGCTCTCTGGGGCCAGTTCCAGTCTGGTTTTAAATGACTCACTCATCAGTTCCTTAGGCTTCCCTTTCAGGAGAGTCCACAGCCTAATGACTATCACATCCAGGAATGTTTTCTTGACTTTTAGGACAGACATCCCTCTGGAAGGCACTCTTGGCTCGGTGGTGTTAATCCAGGGCCACACTATGTCTACGATTTTATGGATGCTCATACAGTGGATGCAGTGTCTAATTATCTTGAAAGGATCTCAGACTGAAAGTGTTCCAATAGCAAACAGATTAATCAAACTCTAAGGGAAGGAACAGGACCCACTCGTATGCTTAGATAAACAGGGTAACCCTGAACGGTATCGAACTCTGAAAGAAATGGCCCAAATGATAAATTTTTCAACTGGAAGCAGAGGAAATGCAAACTTGAATTCGATTAAAGGAGTTTTATTGCGAGGCTATGCACAGAAAGGCTGACGCTTAAGATGGCGAGCAGGAGAAGGGGTACAGCTTATAAAGGATGGTTGGAAGGAAATAGGGAAAGGGAGGTGATGGATTTTCTTTGTCTAGCTTGGGAGTGGGAAGTTGGCAGGTGTTTATTGGTTGGTTTAGAAGCCGGGGTGCTAAGAGGGGAGTTACCGCAAGCTTGCAGCTGCTGGGACTGTAATTGCCAGAGGGCAGATGTTGGATAAGGGGAGTTATAGCAGGAATGCAGCTGCCAGAGAGGGATGCAAGGACCCTCATGGGATGGCCGTGTTGTCTGGGCAGGTTTTGCAAGGGGCCTCCTGGAAGTTATGAATGGGGGAAGTTTCCTAGAATGCTTGCTAAGGGTTTGCTACTCCAAGGGGGAACCAGATCTGCCTAACACCAAGTAGAAAAAATCAGTGAAGACTGACATATAGTCCAAGTTTCTTGCTATTTTCTCCAGATTCGAGATGTTCTTCCTTTACCTTCTCCAGTCTTTTTTCCCCAACACTGCTGCAGTCAGCCACAGCTATCCTTGCAGCTTATTATTCACCTACACACAAATATACTTTAAGCATATATTTATTTATGCACATCACACTCTTGCACTGCATTCTTTAATGGTGTTTCCACAAGTTCTGTGTTCAAGGCTTTTTTTCTATTTCCAAAGCATCTCTGGTACAATAATTTAATTTTCATACTTTGGAAACTGGATTAGGGCAATTGTTCAGAAGCTGTCTTGAGTATCCTTGTGAATTTTTCGACCCAGTGAAAGTCTAGGGCAGACACTACTATTGCTCCTTCCAAGTCTTCATTTAAGACTTTTTTTCCAGGAAGAACTCAAGGAGCTATAACTCAAAAGTCTACACAACTTAAATTAAATTAAATATATAGGCAAATAAACATATTTAACACATAACAACAAGTAACAAATCACCCTACTATCTTAAAAGGCAGCTATAAAATGTATTATTTTTAATTAGGTTAATTATGCACTTTCTAACCTTTTGATTCTTTAATTTTTTGGCCTAGGCCCAGGTTTCTAAGTCCCATACTACATGTGCTCCTGGGGGATCTCTATCATGCCTCCTAATTATGAAGCTTTGGAGTCAAGAAAGTGTATTGCAGCCACTCTGACATGCAGTAGCTGTGTTCTGGATCTATTAGCTGCTGCTGCTGAGGCCTAGAAATGATACAAAATGGAGAACAGGGAGTAATTTTCAGCTTGATTCTTGATTAAGATCTGGTGGAGGAATCCATGGCACTAATTTTCCTTCTTTTTCGGCCAATCTACTGGAATTCTAAAACACCAGAAAAAGTTCTACATGTACTTTCTTTGAAGGCAAAGGGGCTAGCATTCACAAGTTATCTGCTGGTGAGATGAAAAGAAAAGTGGAGGTTGGGGCCAAATGGAAGTTTGTTGATTTGTTTTTTTGCAATTGAACAGGTCTAGTTCACCAAGCCATGAACCCTGTAAATGCAGGGTAAAGTAGAAGAATCAAAAGTCATTTTAGCTCAACATTTCATTGCTGAAAAACTAAATAGAAAATTGTAAGGAGGCTCAATTAATATGCAAATCAGTATCATCACCATGGAGAGATGGCAAAAACACTCAACTTCTCATTACATACAAAGGATTTACTAATTAATCTTAGACAAATCAATAATAATGAAAATGAAAATAGCAAGTGTATATTAAATATTTCTTATGTGTAAGTCATAAGAACAAGTTTATTAAAGTTATTATGGCACTTATTACTCATAAAAATTTCACAAAATAGATACTATTTTATTTCAATTTTATTTTTATTTATTTTTAAATCAATTTTACTGAAATACAATTTAAGTGCAATTATACACATTTGATGAGTTTTAAAAAACATATATTGTGAAACCACCAACATAATAAAAATACAGAACAATCCCATCACCTGCAAAACTGTCTCTGTGTGCCTTAGCTGTTCATTCTTCTCTCTGCCCCTGGCCCAAGACAACCACTGATCTATGTTTCAGGTACTATAGATTTGTTTGCATTTTCTAGATTTTTTTTTTGTGTGTGTGGGCAGGCACCAGGAATCGAATCCGGGTCTCCAGCATGGCAGGCAAGAACTCTACCTGCTGAGCCACCATGGCCCGCCCTCATATTCTAGAATTTTATATAAAATTTTCATATGAATGGGATCATGCTGTATGGGTGTGGCTCCTTTCACTCAAAATGATTTTGAGATTATTCCACACAGTTGTATATAACAGAAGTTGATTTATTTTAATTAATATGGATATCTCCTATTTTGTTTATCCATTCATCTCTCGATGGTCATTTAGATTGCTTCCAGTATGTGGTTAATATGATTAAAGCTGCTATGAATATGCAAGTTATTATGTGAACATGTTACTCATTTCTGCTAGGTAGATGTCTAGGCTCATATTATAGGTGTGTTTAATTTTTATAAAACTGCCACTAGAAGAAAACATATTCAGGATCTTGTGTTAGGCAATGTTTCTTAGACTTTTCACCCAAAGTACAAGCAACAAAAGAGAAAAATAGATAAATGGGATCTTATAAAAAAAAATTTGTGCATCAAAGGACTTTATTATGAAAGTGAAAGACAACCTACTCAATCACACATCCAATAAGGGTTCAATATCCAGAATATATAAAGAAAATCTAAAACTTAACAACAACAAAAAACAATGACCCAATTTTAAAAATATGGAAAAATGGACAAAAGTCTTGAATAGACATTTCTCCAGAGAAGATAAACAAATGGCCAGAAGCTATTAGGGAAATGCAAATCAAAACCATGATGAGCTACCTTTCATACCCATTAGAATGGTTATTAAAACAGAAAATTACAAGTGTTGATGAGGATGTGGAGAAATAGGAACACTCATTCATTGCTGATGGTAATGTACAATGGTGCAGCTGTTGTAGAAGATAGTTTGACAGTTCCTCAGAGAATTAAGTATAGAATTATCATATGACCTGGGAATTCCACCTCTAGATTTAGACCCCAAAGAATTTAAAGCAGGGACTCAACCAGATATTTGCACACTGATGTTCATAGCAGCATTATTCACAATTGCCAAAAGATGAAAGCAACTCAAGTGTCCATCAATCAATGAATGGATAAACAAAATGTGGTATACACATAGAATGGAATAAAAATGTGGCAACATGGATGAACTTTGAAGATATCATGGTTAATAAATAAGCCAGATATAAAAAGTTAAATGTTATAGTACTCACTGATGTTAAATAATTAGAATAGGCAAACTCGTAGATCAGAAGCTGGCATACAGGGTACCAGGGACTGGGTTTGGAGGAGGAAATGGGGAGTTAATGCTTGCATTGGACAGAGTTTTTATTTGGGTTGATAGTAAGGTTTTGGTAATAGATGGTGGTGATAGCACAACATTGGGGATGTAATTAACAACACTAAAGGATATATATATATATATATATCCTTTCTATATATATATATGATTATGGCTAAAAGGGAAATTTTAGGTTTTATATATGTTACTAGTAAAGTAAAATAAAAAATACAGTTCACTGTATGGCACAGTGAGCTCTATTGTCAATGATGAAAAACTCCTCCCCAAACTGCCAAACAAATTTTTCAAGATGGATATACTATCCTGCCATTTATGAGACCTCCAGTTGCTCCACATGCTCTCCAGTGCTAGTATTATCAATCCTTTTAATTTTAGCTATTGGCTAGTGGGTATGTAGTAGTATATTATTATAGTATTTATTTTGCAGATTCCTGCTGTCTAATGATGTTAAGCAACTTTCCATGTGATCATTGACCATTCTTCTATCTTCTTTTGTAAAATATCTGTTCAACTCTTTTGCCCAATTTTTACTGGGTTCTTTGTCTTCTTACGGAATTATATAAGTTCTTATATATTTTGATACAAATCATTTACCGGATAGATGTATTGCAAATATTTTCTATCAGTTTTTGCCTTACTTTTTTACTCAACATTAGTTTTCAAAGAGCAAAGTTGTATAATTTTGACAAAGTCCAACTTATATATTTTTCTTCTGTTGACTGTTAGTGTGTTCCAAGATATCTTTGCCTACCCTAAGGTTATAAAGATTGTCTTTTATGTTTTCTTCTAGAATCCTATAAATAGTCTACATACTATTTGATATCTTGTTTTTCTAAGAATATATTTTAGCAACACTGTTTTCACTTCACAAAGATATACTTCATTTTTTAAATGATTGCATGGTATTCCTTTTGAAGAATTTACTATAATTTATTATCTGTTGTGGTTATATTTAGGCCATTTCAAGTTTCTACTTTCTAGAAACAATAGTGCTATGAATATGATGGTCCTTAAGTCTTAATGAACATGGGTTGGTATCTATTATTACTTAATATTAATACCAAAACTACTGCTTTCTGTTTGATTTTTTTTGCTATTTGTCCTCCTCCTTTTGTTTACTTTCAACCTTTTTTGAGTAATTTAAAAATACAATTTTAATATTTATTTATATTTATTAACATGATAAATACATTTGGCCTTTGTTCTGTTATCTGATTTTATGTTTTGACGTTTGTTTTTCATTATTTATTTTTTATCTTTTATTGTATGATCTGTGTCTTCTTTGCTTTGGTGTATATGTATTTGCTTATGTATTTTCACTACAGATAATTTGGAAAGTATATAGTATGCTTTTAGTTCAACTGGATCCTGTATGACTGTGTTTTTATATAGTACACTCTATTTGTATGTCATTTCAATCAATATTGTAAGATCTGTGAAATCCTTGTTTCCTTATCCATCTAATCAATTAATGCTACAGCTTGTATGGTCTTATGA
Source organism: Myrmecophaga tridactyla (assembly GCA_004026745.1). Classification (NCBI taxonomy): domain Eukaryota; kingdom Metazoa; phylum Chordata; class Mammalia; order Pilosa; family Myrmecophagidae; genus Myrmecophaga; species Myrmecophaga tridactyla. The sequence goes on along the minus strand of PVIY010023994.1, from coordinate 2,437 downwards.
TTAACACTAAAATAAAATAATGCTGTTAAGCATTGTTTCTAGCACATAATAGGCATTCAATTTATGCTTAGTCAATAAAATCACAATGGTACTTGTGATGTAAAACATACATTAAATGAAGCAACTCTTGAATTGGGTTCAAATCCTAGTTCTAGCATTAACTGGTAGTAAAATCATGTTACCTCCTTGGACCTCAGTTTACTCTTGGATAGCAAGGAAACTTGAACTGCATATTGTTTAAGAGCTATTCCATTCCAGGATTTCAACTCTAGATTTTCTCTAAAGCTTTTGAGCCTGAAAAAGAAATTCAAAATAATGATTTTATTTTTGTATAGAACTTATTCCACTGATCATATTATGTGTCACTTTCAAATACTTTTGGGAGCTGGAGTGATGGTTAGAGGAAGGCTATCTATTATGCTTGTTCTAATGACCTCAGGCAAAAAAAGAGACAGACATTTTCACTCTACTAACACACCCAGGTTTAAATTTGATAATCCTGGCTTCTGTCATTGTCAGCATAAATAAAGCAACAATTACAGCTTCCAAATGACTTGAAGGTACTATAATCCATTTGAATCGAATAATAATTCAGAGACAGTGGGAACTAAAAAGTAAAGAGTGTCCAATTATTCATGCTTTGGAAAATTACATTGTCTTTTCATTGATTTGTTTTTGCTTTATTCTGTTAATTTTTGTTCAGTTTGTCTTTTACCTGGTATGTATATAATGAAGAGATGGTAACTGAATCTTCTCTTAATTCTTAGGCATTCAGTGCCATCTTTTGAAATATAAAAATGCATTCTGCTCTACTAAGTGAAAAGAGAATCAAAAATAATTTATCATGCTTACTTAAAATTTAAAAAGTGTATTTGTCCAGGAAAGAATTTTCAAAGACGTTTATAACATAAAGTTTAAGACTTTGCTTCAAAATACACATTAGGATAGTTTTATTTTTTCAGACTTTAGACACTGCAAGTAACACAGACATCTTTTCATTATATTCTTCAGTATCTAGATGAGTTACTAGGGACATGTATACAATTTTTTTAAGAGGAATGAATGTATTTACAACAGTGATAATCCATTTAAATTTTAGCTTTAATAAGCTAAAGCAGATTTCTCAGAGGTTTATCCAGTTTATTGATCTTATGAAAGAGCCATTTATTACTCTTAGTTTTTTTGTCTTTTGTTTTGGTTGTGTCTACTTTTCTGTTTTCATTTTAAATTAATTTCTGTATTTATCTTTTTTTTTTTCTGTATGCTGTATGGCGGGAGTCACATTACATTCTTTTTCCATGTGAATATTCTGATATTGCAGCACCATTCGTTGACATTTTGTTTGTTTGTTTGGGAAGTGCATGGGCTGGGAACTGAACCCGGTATCCCACGTGGCAGGCAAAAATTCTACTACTGAACTATACCCTTGCACCCCCTGTCTTTATCTTTTAAATCAATTTTTAATGCTTTCTTTAGATTTATTTGGTTGCTCCTTTTCTAGCTTTTTGAATTCAAAGCTTAGTTTATTTATATTTACTGTCTCTTGATATTTCACATATATACTTCTTTGGCCATATCCCACCAGTTTTTATATATAGCATTCTTATTTATATGCAGTTCTAGATAGATTGTAATTGCAGTTTGATTTATCTTTGTCTTGGTTTCCTTGAAAGCAAAGACTGAAGCAAAAGCTTGGGTATAGGTGTTAATTTGGAAATGTGATCCTAGTCATAAGGTGAGGACAGTGGGAATAAATAGACAAGAGGGGAAAGAAGCATGATCAAGATGGGCAATGGTGCTCAATCTCGGGGGACCATTCAAGAAACCTTTTGAAATATAGCTTAAAATTATCCTGCTGGAGATCAAATGGTGATAAACTTAGACACCAGCCCCCAATCACCAGTAATCAAGGGTAGCCCCTGAGTTTTGTGGTAAATTGAGTTATGTACCATAGGGGGAAAAATACGTTAATAATCTTAATTCCATTCTTTTTTTTTTGTATTTTTTAATTAATTAAAAAAAATTAAACAACAAACAAAACATTAAGATATCATTCCATTCTACATATACAATCAGTAATTCTTAATATCATCACATAGTTGCATATTCATCATTTCTTAGATCATTTGCATCGATTTAGAAAAGGAAATAAAAAGACAACAAAAAAAGAAATAAAACGATAACAGAGACAAAAGAGATTATACACACCATACCCCTTACCCCTCGCTTTCATTTACTACTAGCATTTCAAACTAAATTTATTTTAACATTTGTTCCCCCTATTATTTATTTTTATTCCATATGTTCTACTCTTCTGTTGATATAGTAGATAAAAGGAGCATCAGACACAAGGTTTTCACATTCACAGAGTCTCATTGTGAAAGCTATATCATTGTTCAATCATCATCAAGAAACATGGCTACTGGAACACAGCTCT
>PVIY010023993.1:0-38640 GCA_004026745.1 Myrmecophaga tridactyla | reverse complement strand
TCTAGATTTCTTCATCCTCCCTCTCAACTTCCTCTTCTTTTCTCCCTGCTCAGAAAGCTATGGCGGCTCCTTGGAAATCCATAAAACCAAGTCCAAACTTGCCTGTGAATGTTTAAGACTCTTCCCATTTTGCCCACCTCCCACCCACCTTCCTTTCTGGCCGCATTTCACTCAATGCCTCCCTAAAAAACCTCTGCGTTAGATACTTGTTTCTGAATCAGGCTCATACATATCTCTTCCCAAACCATTACACATGTTATCTACCACTGCCCCATGCCAGCTACACCCCACCTTCCACTTCCCGCCAGCATCCTTTCTGCATCACTTCCTTGGTTTCTGTGTCAGGCAACTGAACCACTCAGATTTGAGATAGAATACTAGGATTAGGGTAAAGGGAAGACAAAAATTACCTGGGTCAACTCCATTTACTCCTCTTCCGTTTCCCTCTTAATATCCTCTGACTTGCTTTTTCTAAGTATAAACTTGCTCTTCACAACCACCATATACCTACCCCTACATAGCTCATTCACACTGTGGAATAAAACAATGACAACAGCTTAAAATACTGCCTCCCACAGTGGACTCAAAATCCTAAACCTAAATAATGAATTTCATGCATCACCAAACATGGAGACATGAGGTACAAAGGGGAGACAAGAAAGCATTTTTTGAAATCACACCCAGATGCTCCTGCTGGCTAGGTTTGTATCCCATAGGAATAAGATTCACAATCTCCTGCCCTCCCTGCCCTAGGCCCACCTTTGTTGGCTGGCTTATCTGCTCCACTATGAGATTTGGACATCACTGAGTCTTATGTCCAGTCCTCCTTTTCTCTCTCCCCACCTGGCCTTTTCTCTCCTATTTCTTCCTGCTAATTTCTAATGTTTTAATTTTTCCCCAGGGGGCATCATCCATCTTGTTCAGAGGTATTCAATTAGAGTAGCCTTCAGTGGCCCATCTTCTTCCTTTCTCCCTCCTTTCTCTTCCTCTGCCCTTCCCTCCCCCAAATGTCACCCTTCAGGAAGCAATATATAACACCCTCCATCTATGGCGGTCTTCTGGCCACCCGCCATTCCTAGCCCCAATCCCCATTAGCTACACCAAAGCTAATGAATAAATAAATCTCTGAGGGGGTGGGGGAGAAAGAGGAGGATGTGCCAGTAGAGCTCTAATGAAGGTCACCTTCCAGCCAGGCCTCCCACTCCCACTTCTATGAAACGGAGCCCAGACTGGGGAGATGAGCCTCCTTTTCCTCCAACAATCTCGTATCTGTTTGTCTGTATGAATGTTCCCTGGGTCAGTTCCAGGAGCACAGTATATTATCATAGTGTTGCTGTTACTGTTTTGTTTATTTTGGTCTTTACACATTATGGCAGCTTAGGAGCCAAAACACACAGCCCCTCTGCTTGAGACAGATAACTCCTCCTCCCCTGATCGGTAAAATGATACACCACATTTATCTTCTAAAGTCATGGTGGGCTTGATGGATGGAACAGTATACTACCATCATTTCAGGGATGAGAAAAGCATTTTGCCAATGTTACAGATGACGGTGGAGCCAAATTCAATGATTCTGATTCCAATTTTCACTCATTGATAACAATATTTCTCAGAAAGGGGGAGACATATTTCTGGAGATGCCTGGCATCCCACCTGAAGATGATACCACAGGATAAATGAGATATCTCTTCCTGGATAGTCAATTTTATTGACTAAAAGTAATCTGAAGCATAATTTAGTATTAACATAAATATATGTACTATGGAGTAGAAAAATGCACATTATCTTTTATGATAAAACAGAAGACATTAAAGTAATTTCAAGTTTGTTTTCTCTACAGCATTGGTTCCCTCAAGTATACTATCACTCTTCCTTGATTTAGGGGTGGCCATGGGCAGGCACAGCTTGAGAATTTCTGCCCATGACCTCCCTGAATTGAACCGGTGAACTGACTCCAATCCCCAGAAAACCCTTTCCTTTAGGAATTATCAATGTGCATGTGGAATGTTCACCCAAAGTAGACCTCCCTAATCTTGTTCTTTAGCTACTATATTTATTTCAAAATCTTCACTAAGACCCCCTTGCTCATCACCTTGGTTCATCTCCTTCAACAGGTTCTTCCTCCAACCTTTATCTTCTTGGTAGCAAGTGCTACCACCCATCCAGTCCCTCAGTCAGAAACCTGGGGGTCATTCTTTAACTCCTCTCAGGACCACATCCCCTCCTCTATATCCAACCCAAGCCATCACCCAATCCAAAATAGATCCCAAGTCCACCCAATTTTCTCCATCTCCTGGTCCAAGTTGCCTTTATTTCTTAACTGAACTACTGAAATATCTTTCTAACATTTTTCCATTTTTGTTCTTACTTCTCCCCTATCCATTTTCCACACATCAACGAGAAGGCTCTTACTAAAATACAAATTGATGATTTCACTCCTGAAGACTTTCCACTGGTATAGGATAAAAATCCAAACTCCTTAACAAGGCATTCAAGGCCCCACATGGCCTGATTTGGCCTTCCTCACCATCCTTATCTTCCATAAAGTTTCACCCCACTCACTAAGCTCCCACTAGCCTGGTCTCCTTTCTGCACCTTAAAAACATTAAATTACTTCCAGCCTCAGGGCCTTTGCACAGGCTGTCCCTCTGCCTAGAGAGCTCCTCTCACGCTCTTTTTAGGCCTGGCTCCTTTTCATATTTCATAGCACAGCTGAGATGCTACTTCTTCTGAGGAGTTTCCTGGGTCCCTCCATCTAAAGTAAGCACTTTCTTCCATGTTTTTCTCTCATAGTATTTTCCTTGTAGTGTTTACCACAATTTATAATTATGGAATTATTGGCTGTTTCAGTTGCTTTGGCATGATTCATGTCCATATCCCTCTCTAGTTTATCAGCAACTTGAGGATAGAGACCACATTTGTTTTGTTCAACATTGAATAAGCAATATTTAGCTTAGGGTGTGCTACATGGAAGGTAGTCAGTATTTTTTACTTTGTGAATGAATGAATTAATAAACTGTGTATGAACACCAACCTGGATTGCTTTGGTTTAGTCATGGAATAGTAGTTATGATAATCTCTTTTTACCTTATTATAGTTGACATTTGAAGAACAGTTGAGAGTGGGTATTTTTCTTGCTTGATTGAGTTTTTAAGTTAGCCTGAACTATCATGTCAAACAGAAGTTATTCTTTTTAAATTCAACTAAGGAACAAGGACATACAGCATAAAAATTAAGATCATGGGTTGTAGAGTCAGCTAGATTCGAACGGTGACTCTGTCATTTACTAATTACCCCATGCATAAAGTGGGAATAATAGTAATAGCACCTATTTTATAGAGATATTTTAAACATTAAATTAGACTACATATATCAACTGCTTTAGTTCAATAAAATATACCTACAGTATGTAGTCAATAAAAGTGAACTATTTTTACTTTTCTTCTTGTTGGTAAGACTCAGAGAGATGTCTTGGTTTTCAGCCACTGTGCTGTAGACTGCAAAATACCTTCCTGTGTCCATATCCTCTTCTTCCTTTTAAAAATAGAACCCCTTCATCAGATTTAATCTGGACACATAGTCATCAAATTGCAGACTACATTTTCCAACATCCGTGGCAGACAGAAGTAGCCTATGACTTAATTTCTTGCCAGTGGAATATAAGAAAATGTGCAATTCCCATGCCACTTGATTAAAGGCCTTTGCTTGCCCTCATTCCTTCTCTTTCTCTTTCTCATAGGCTAAGACAGAGACCTGGATGAGACCTAGCTTCTATCATACAGAAGAGAACAACACCCATGAGGATGAAAGAGCCACTAACTAGAAACCATGTAGATCCCTCTACTACCTCAAGAAACAAAGCTGCTTTGCTCATCTGAATTGCTCATCTATAGACTGTTAGGAAATAGAAAAAAAGAGTTCTATCTTATTTGTGAGAATAAGTTCTACCTTATTTTTCAGGTTGTCTTGTTAAAGCAAATGCTGTTATTTATATGGCAACTTATCAGGAGTCTTAGGAAGAAAACGAGGTGCATCATAATTGAAACTTACAATTCTCTCAACCTAATTTTTTCTCTCAAACTGTGGTGCAGGATGTGACGTGGAAGGTAGTATTTTTTTTATGTCAACCCTGGGCATTAAAGATCGCCATCCACTTAATATCTCATCCTATGTCTATCAACCAGACATCGGTTCTCCCTCTACCATCATAAAAGCAAGACCTTGGCCAAGTCACGTGACTTTCTGAGCCTCAATTTCCATATGGGTATGATTTTACTACTACCAAACTCACAGACTTATGAGCATTACATGCGATACCAGCAAACTGGAATGTACCATGCATTGGGGAATGATGACAATACTTCTCACCCCACCCCTTGTTCCCCAATTCTCAGAGACCCTGGAGGAGCCCCACTTTCAGAACTGTATATCTCATCTGGGCTGAGAGACCAGACCTTCAGGTTAAGAAAAGATGGATGTTTTTCTTTCAATGCATGGATCGACTGTGCTTTGCGCAATTGCCATTTCCTCTGGATATTTAGGCCCTTTTCTAGTGAGGCTTTCACCCTGGAGTCCATCATGTCATGATCATGTGAAGCAGCTCCTGAATCACCTTTTCCAGGGGAAGAACCAAGGTGGGAAATGTTTACTGAGGGGGGCACCAGAATAGAAGGAGACAAGGAATCCCAATTCCAGAAATCTAATCCCCATGCTGACATGGAGTCACTCTGTGGCCCTTAACCAGGCACTTTCTCCAAACCCTGGTTTGGAAAGTGTCTGGGTTGCATCTGCTAATCTAGAAGTTTCCTTTTAGAATTCTTTTATTCTTGGCACTGTAAAAAAAAAAGAAAAAAGGACATCAGGAAGTAGGGGTAAAGAGAATAGAGCAGAACCCCCAAACATGAGAATGTATTCATCATTTGTTCATTTATAAATTCTTCTTTTATTTTAGCAAGATGCCATGAGTCCCACCTTATGTGTGAGTACTATGGGAACAAGAACGAAGGGCCTACTTGCTTTCCTAAATGTTGATGGACAGGACCAACCATTATCTGCTTAGCACCAAATGAAGACAATATTTGTCCAATGTGTGGTTGAGTTAGGCCAGTGATGGTAGCCAGATAGCAAGTCAAGGTCCAGATTCATTGGCTCTATTCATTTATCCATTTTTCAATGTAACCTTCAAGCAATGATGGCTGAAATAAGAGTAATAAGGAGAATTACCAATGTTTAAAAATAAATTATGAATAGAAACCTCAGCATAATGATTCCAAAGACCGCAGACCTGTCGTGCCAGAACCAAAGAGATAGCAGCAGCATGTACAGGAAAGAACTTAAACCACAAATCTGGGCCATTGCCCAAGATCTGTCACCAGCTACAGTATCTGTGTAACTCTGAGCAAGGCACTTTCCCTCTCTGAGTCTTGGTTTCCTGTTTTCTAAAGTCAGGGGTTGAACTGAATTGTCTCTAAGGACGCTTCTAGGTCTGATGTTACATGAGCCTGTCTTGATACTATTCCATAAGGTAGAATTCCCTTCTAAAAACACAGTACAATGAAAACTCCCCAGAGTCGAATGCAACACCTCTGTTTCCTTTCCATGGTTGATTGAATTAGTGAAAACCAAGCAGGCCCTCATTGGAGAGCCTGGGAAATTACTGGATGTGTGGGGAGAGTTCGGAGGTTAAAGAACAGTTGCCCTTGGCTAGAATATGCAGTCGTCTGGAGTTTTTGTGTTGTGATTAAGTATGAAATAGTGAAGGACAGCTATGCAGAGAACAGAACTCACTGTTTGACAGACTGACTTTCAACTAAGGACTCTTTTACCATTTGTTAAAAGGGAGGTGTTCATTTTTTTTTACTCAATTTTTATATCTTCATAACTGTATTTTAAATTACATAAGGATATAGAAGCAAATCAGGAAAAGGACTTGAAATTCAGCTGACATTTATCAATTATTCAGAATATATAGAGACTGCCTAGGACTATTGGAAAACGTCTTTGGAGAACCCATTCCAGTGTGTGCATGTATGTGTACACATGTGTAGAGAGAAAGAATTGAGGTGGGATCTCCTTCTCTGAAGTTTTCTGTGGTGGCAAGTGGGTCACAGAAGCAGCATTGGCAGACAACCGGCATTCCACCTTAGCTGACACAGGGCAATCCAGAATTCCACCTTAACTAACCCACAGGTCCCAGTGGAGAGAAAAAGAGTCTTCAGAGCCTGAAGGGAGGTGTGGTCCCCTGAAAGAGACGTGAGCTTGACTGGATTCACTTCTCAGGATTGGCACTTGGAGAATGTAAGCGTTGATATTTATTGAAAATCTGTGTTCTTTCTAATGTGTTAAGTACTTTATATGCATGTTTTCTTTGTAATCCAAAACATACATAGAGGACATGCATATCCACTCACAAACCTTTGAGGTACATGTAATTATCCCCGTTTCATAGATGAGGAAAACAGGGTGCAGACAAGGGAGCTAATTTGCCCAAACTAGAAAATCGGAGCCCAGGTCTAATTGATTTTGAAGACTGTGTTTTCCATAAAACTATGGTTCCCAAATTGTCTGAGTTGGGGAAAGCCCTTTTATACCTTTATACTGTCAATTCCTTTCTTTGTGGACTTCCCCATAATGATAGATTTTTAAAAATCTGTAACTAATGCCTGGGACAGATAAAAATTTGGAGGCATGGTAAGAATCACTGCAGAACAAGAGGACTTCCTGGGCCCATGTAAGAAAGTGAAAAGACATAAAGGTGGAGTATAATACCCATGTTATATCACATATGGTGTGCTCTGACCAGGGAGACTTAACATTGGGAGACTACATTTTAGTCTTGCTTCTCCAGCTTCTAATATCTGATTTCAACTTTCTTATAGTTCAAAGTATATTTTGGAGTCTCCTTGAGAAAACCAAAGCAAAGGTGCTTTGTGAGTGAACATATGCTGAATGAATTAATTACCATATGCCATTCATTCTAGCTTTGTTCATTAATGTGGCTTCATTCATCAGAAGCAATGCCCAATTTACTTTAGAGGACCAGCTGTCATCAACCCTGGAGAGCATCCCTCTGTTGGCTTAGGTAGATTGACATAATTAGTCTCCACATCCTGAAGAAGTGGAGAGAGTTTTTTTCTCTTGCAAAACAGCACACAGAGAAACTGGGAGCCAGAATTGGAATGACCATGAGCTCTTGGCTGAATATGAAATTATCAGATCTATATTGAAATGTTGGAATTGAATAGACTAGAGGAGAACATGTTTTTATAGTAGATAAGATGTTCCCTTTAACTTAATAAAGACTTAAGTCTAATCAGGCTTTTCTCAGAACTCTTATCAAGGTGGAAAATTAACAGCAGGCTGACTATAACTCCTAAGTATCAAGTAGAACCAGCTTAAAATACAGAAAACACTTGTGTAATCTAAGGAAGTCCTTTTCCTTAAAATAATTTCTTTCCCATTGGCTGTCTAACAATACTTGGCATACCATCTTTCGCTGCCTTGAGATGATTAGTTTTTTTCCTGAAATAAGGACAATTACAGCAACCAAAAGCTGAGATGGACCAGTTCTGATAGGACTGAATAGGAGTTAACAGTCCAGACCATGAGGTTCCATTTAAAAGGCAAACCTGGGTGAAAACACCTTGACACTCAGGGAAAAGTTTGACAGCCCATTGAGCCTGGTGTGGTATCAAGGTAAAGGAATGAAATGGAGAATTATTTGCATGTGCACATGCATGTGGTATGTGCATGTGTGTGTAGGGAAGGCAGCTCTTTAAAAGAAGTTCCCCAACTAGGCTACCCAACAGAGCATGTAGTAGAACCAGTTACTGTTGTTATCTTTCCTCAATTCTATTCCACCTCAATATTCCCTCTTCCTCTAATTGTATGCAGAATTTGTGGAAAGTGTGCTGGTTAGCTCTCATAATTACTTGCAGGCTGGCAACCAGCTTCCCAAAACAAGCAGCCACAAATTATTGGTGGGCAGCCAGAACCCAGCGAGGATTGGAAGTCAGGAAGCCTTGTTTCCATTCTGGCTTTACAAGTACTAGGTGGATGGACTTGGTTGTTCTGCAACTCTGTCATTCACTGTTTGAGTACTCTCTAAGTACTCTGGGAGCATCTCAATTCGCTGGCCCCCACTGAAGTTTTAGACTTTTGCACTGATCCAGATCGGCATGCCCTTTAGCTGCAACCATCAGCCAGTCAACCAAGGATGCAGGACTCACTGTGTACAGAGAGCTAGTTAAGCTGTGTGTGTGTGTGTGTGTGTGTGTGCGCGCACATGTCTGTGCTTATGTGAAGGAGTAGGAGTGGAGAAGACAAGCAAAATTTCATCCATTCGTACAGTCAACAAACATTTGTAGAACTCCTGGGCATCAGACACCAGGCTGGGCAGTCACACATTAGAACAAAATCTCTGTGAACTGTTGAAAAACATACTAACAAGCATAAATTGGAGGAGCTCCAAGACTCCGCAAGTGAATATGGTATAAGGATACAGGTAAAGGAACATTAGAATAGGTGATGGTGAAAGAGGAAAGTTAACCCCACAAAGACAGTCTGGAAAGTCTGTAGTTTGATCAGGAAGAGAGGGAGAAGGTCATTCTGGGTATAACTTGGCTCCAACATCAATCTTCCCTCTAGTAGATGTTAGCTAAGTGAAAATCAGTGTCCTTGCTAGTCCCCTATAAATGGGCTGGGATCTTTTCCTAAAGAACTATTATGCATTTGGACATTCTTTTACTATAATTGTATGAGAAGGAAAAAAAACAATTCACTGCCTCCTCAGGTTTTTTTTTTTCTTGTTGCTCTCCATTTGTCTTTGTTGCTGGCATGTTATTTCACTAGAGAGGAATGTCCTATTTTTAAGGGGTGGAAGGCAGTATGTGGGGTGGAGGTTATACTAATAAAAAAAATTGACATGGAGAAAAGAGATGTCTTCTTATTTTCTTGTGATAAAGAAAAAACAAAGCCAAAAATCCTGAAACCCACTGTCACCCCAAAGTGTTGTATAGATCTTCAAGTGGGAAGAAATATCTTAAGAGGATAACTGAGCATGTATTTGCTGGAGGGAGTGGAATGAAGTATGGATTCAGTGCCTTGACTCCTGGATGAAATGTCCTAGACTCCTAGGAATTTCCCAGATCTTCTCCAAGGCTGTCTGGATTCATCCTTTCCTCCACAATGTGGTGCCTACATCCTACTCCCTTTGGGTGATGGGAATCCCAGATTCTCTGTGCATTTGATATATATTTATATATATATTTATTTTTTATCTTCTGTGTTCCAAGAAGCCCCTAGTATTAAGACTTTAAAGAATTCAAACATGAATAAGATTTTGCTAATTTCAAGACAATTCCTTATATTTATAATAGATTGGGCATCTTAAACCAACACACATGGAAAAAAAAAGTGCTCCAAATTTTGTAAAGAACCAACAGCTTGGATAAATCTCTGGGCCCGAGTAGATGTTTCAATACACATTTGCTGAATTGATTTCCTTTAAGGTGTCAGAAGAAATGCCCACACTTGCATTCTCTGTTTGGTATTCCAGTAGAGATTTGATATGCAATGGGAATTACAGGCAAAGGGAGCAGATTATGCAAAGGCACAATCATGGAAAGGTTGTAATTAAAAAGTTCAGCATGTAGGGTGATGTCTTATAGGGGAAGATTAGGAGATAAGGAGAAGATGAGGCATTACAGGGAGGGGGGCCCAGAGGGTAAAGGGCCAGGTATGTGTGATAAAGATACAAATTTCAGCCTATAGGACCAATAGTGGGGTTGGGGTTTGGAGAAAGGGAAATATTTTCATTTGATGACCTTTGCTTTGTTGTTGTTGTTGTTGGCAGATTACTGAAATGTAAGTGTGAAGAATGGGCCAGAGTGAATAGAGACTCAGATAGGGATCCCACTTAGGAAGTGACTGTGGGAGTTTGGGCCATTTTAGAATAATGATGAAGTCATGGGTTTGGGATGGAGGTTGCACTCATTGCAAAGGTGTGGGCTCTCCCCATAAGTCCCTGGGTAATGCTTTTTAAATCTCTCAGGTTAGATGTAGGGGAAGGCCTTCAGACGGGGAAGGTCTTCTGACCGGGAAGATAAACATCTTCTTAGTAAGGGCCTAAAGACACAAAGCTACAGGATTCCTGTATACTTGAACCAAAACCATGCCGATGGAAGAAATAAATGAGATCAGAGGCACCAAAAGATACGTGCAGCGTCTCTGTGGTCATATTAGCTGTTGGAAAATTAAATTACTTCTTGGAAAAGTGAGATATAGATCCACTTTCCCATTATAGTATTCTTGGAAGAGAAACATGTGCCTTCTGCTGGCTGCCTATGTTTCCAATTCCAAATGCTAAGGCTGAGTCCTGAAAATCGGTGCTGGAGCCCTTTTGTCTGAAAGGTGAGGCAAGGTGGGTCCCACACATTGGATCAGACAGATCCCCACCACTGAGAACAAAGATTTGTCTTCTGCAGATGCATGACACTTTTCCCCTTGGAGAGGGCCATTAGGATCGGATATTTTTATTATCCTTCCCTTGTTCAACATTTATCAAGCACCTTGTATATGTCCAGCCCAATAAAAGACACTAGGGTACAAGATAAATATGACATGGTTTCTGTTCCAGAGAAGTTTCTTGCTGCCTGGTGGGGATCCAGACTGATAAAAATTGGTGAGTTATGGTATCATATAAAAATATCTATTTGAACTATGAACCAAGGGAGACCACAGAGAAAGAGCCCTTAGGTGAGGTGATGTGACAATTTACCAAGATGCTTGCAGTTAAGTTTGTTGTCCTGGACTGGCACCTGGAAGTTCCACATTGCTTATTCCTTGGGTTAAGGCCCATTTTAATATAAAATGGTTTATTCTAATCATATTCCAAATCTTCAGCTCAAATCTCTTAAAATAACCATTCCTCCCAAAAGATATGAAAACACACAGAACTAATAGACAATCCATTAATTATGCATTTATGAAGTATTTACATCCTATAATTCATTGGACTGGGGAATATTAGGAGATGGGAGGGAATACAAAGAGCAGGAAGAGGATAGAATGAGAAGGGAAGAGAGTGCGTATTTATTGAATATCAGCATTGCACTGGATGACTGACATACACTACATTGCTTAATTCTGAAAGAAAAGTATTTTTACCTCTACAATACAGATAAAGAAACAGAGGTGACATAAGTTGTTCAAGTTTGCCCAGACAGCAAGGGGCAAGTCAATGTGATTCCAAAGCCTGTGTCCAATTCATCATCCCTAGAATCCTGGCAAAAGTACAGGGTACATTTATTTTAAAGGGGTTTGAAAAAGACCCTTGAGCATATCTTCAGAGTAATAAAGTACCTTGCCTCAGAAAATTCTTTTGAGCTGCTGCTAAAATGCTTTAAAAGGAACTATTCAATAAATTGGGGAAATTTCAGTGGAGTTTATCTATCATTCTAATGGGCTGCTGCTCTGGATATAATCATATGCAAAATAAACTACCCAGTGGAGAGAAACAGAAATTCCTTGCACTTAGAGCCAGAATTCTGCAAGATGAAACTCTGCAGAGAGACTCACAGGGACCCTTCTACTAACTGGTTGTAAGGGACTCCAGGACCCCAGGAACACTGCCAACCTGATAACCTGTACTTGCAATATGTCCAACCTGGGGCACTAGCTCCCTTCATGTGGAATCTAAATTTCTTTTAAAGAGGACTGCCTTCGCTTTCTCAAGAACACCACCATTGTGGCTCTGTTGGTGGTTTACTGAATCTCCAGCTCTCTTACACATGAACTGTCAAACCACATCGTTTCACTACTGTCCGTGCAGAGTTGCCTTTAACCTAAATGCAGGACTTGCATTTCTTACCTTTTTTGTTTTTAAATTTTACATTGCTAGTTTGCACCCAGCGTTACTAATCTCAAAATTCTTTTGAATATTATTTCTACCATTCATTATATTAACAATGTTTCCAACATCAGATTTTGAAAGTATGAAATCTTGTCTTCTCTGAGTCATTGAGGAAGAGAATGGAACATAGGTTCTACAGCCGTCTGTGTGTGTCCTTTGGGACTGACTATGGGTTGACCACAATCATCTGGGACAGCCTAATTCTCAAGCTGGTGACCAGCTGAGCTTCTGTGACATGTTTTCAGTGAATTCTTCCTAGATCTTAGACACAGTCACCTTCGAACTAAGAACTCAAAACCATGTGTATATTAATCTGTTCTAGAATTTTCAACTTAATCAATAGTATTCTGAACTCATCTTTCTCTTCTATTTTGAAAATAAAAGCATGTGTCCATATCAAGTATCTAGACCATTTCTCACAATAGCTAAAATACTATAAGCAATTGTTTAAGATCATAAATGTTAATTCACTTAATATGTTGATATGTAGTTTAGAAGAATGAGATTATTTGAATTAAAAAAATGGCCGAGCATCCTCTTTTTGTCTCTTTGCTTCTTCACCCCTGGAAGCTGCAAATACACAAGCTTGATGTCTATTGACTGCCTCCATACACACATACACGTAAACCTCCCCATCATCTACTTATTGAGGAGAACAAAGTATGGAAAACCCTAGATATTCACCTAACGTGATGAAGAACAGAAAAGGTGTCTCATGAGGTCAGCGGGCAACATCATCTAATCACGGCATGTTTGTTACACATTCATCATCTAACAACCTCAAACTGATATGCAAGTTAGAGAGAAATGTACAGTTTTAGAACTGGGAGGGAATTTAGAGCTTATCTAATGCAGCTCCCTCATTTTGCAGCTAAAAAGTGAATCCCACAGAAAGAAAGTGACCCAATGAGCATTACATGGCATATTCATGATGTAAGTAAGTTTAAAACCTCTATCTTTAGACTCCCATCCAGGGCTCTTTCTGTACTGGATTGTATTTCTAAACCCTAACGGCATATCAGTGGAAATTATTATCAATGATGTAACTAATTTTGATAAATCAGTAACAGAACTTTAAGTAATTTTATTAAAGGACACTTCAATAAAAGTTCCACACTATAAGTGAGGAACCTGAACTAGATGCCAACACAACTTTTACAGGTATTGCTCCTCCCTGCCATTCACTCTGCAGCCTACCCCCATTCCTCATTATAGTAATGTATTACTATATGAATTGTGAATTACACAATTCATGTAGCACTTGTTTTGTGCCAGGTGCTGATTCTAAGCACTTTAACATAGAAATTCATTTAATATTCACAGTACCCCTAGGAGACAGGTACTCTTAGCATCAACATCGTCTCTATTTTACAGATATGGAAATTGAGGCAAAGAAATGTTCAGTAATTTGCTTAAACTTACATAGTTGCTAAGAGATTTGAACCCAAAAGCATGGCTCCAGAACTTATGCTCTTCACCATTAGGCAAAACTCTCCTGCTCACATATGGCATCTGGGGGTACACCAACCAGGCTAGCATCCCTGCCCCCCAATAGGGGCAACAGAATATGCTTACCTATCAGATCCAGCTGATCTGATAAATAGATCCGTGCTAATGAGCACAAATGAGCCACCCTCTGAGTTTATATCTTTTTAATAGGGGGCTTCTAGAGACAATGTCTTTGCATAAACTTGATTCAACAAGCATTGCTTGAGCACAAGCCTATGAGAGGCCTAGTAAAGATTTTCTCATGTGATTTAGCTTCATGGATCCCTTCACACAATAATGTCATCTGCCTGGTGTGTGATAAATAATAACACCCCTGAGAAGCACAATACCTTGAGATCTCGTCTTTGCTCTTAATCCCTCTCCAGTACTAAGGGGATGCTGAGACAATGCAGAACCCATAACTTCATGGTGCCTGTATTCTAGGCACTGTACCAAGGGCCTCACATATGCTATCCTATTTAATCATCACAACAATTCATTTTACAGATGAGGAAACGTTGGCTCTGAGAAGCCTTTAAATGTTATTAAAGATCTTGCCCAAGTTCCCCAGCTAGAAAATGTCTAAAAGAAGTTTGGATTCAAGTAATTATTGCTTGATTCTAAAAACTTTATTTTGAAATTTTCTTTAAAAACATATACACATCCTATGCTTTCTCTCCATGTATCAGACCATTTTAGGATGGAGATCATCTGAGAGGAACAGCTGAAGATATTTTGCAGGAGCAGCATGGACGTATATGCTAAATTCTTCAAGCTTTATTGGAATTCAACTGGAATGAAGGCTAGATGTAGAGATGGGAGGCATGCTGCATCATTTGAAACTCCCCCTGTTGCTTGGTGCCTTTGTAAAATTACAGGTAACAGACACAATGCTCTCTAAAATGTAATATGGCCCAGTGGGCAACCAAATGGTGAGGGGAAGGAAATAAAAAGGCAAGACAGCCAGTCCCTATGTCCCCAGCTTAACTGGATACCAAAAGCTGCAGAAGAAAAGATGGGAAATGCAGAGCATACATTGCTACAAGTTCAGTATTTCCCAAATGTCTCTGCCTTTTGCAAACCACATAATGCTTTCCCCATATATCTATATCATTGCAGTTATTATAAACTTAATATTTTAAAAATTGATTTCATTTACTTTACTTAGTTAAATTAATGCTTTATCTTTTTAGAAAAATATTATTAATAATTATTAATAGTATTATTAATACTATTATTATTAATAGTATCAATACAGAAAAGTTCCCCAACCATAAATGTATAATTCAATAAATTTTAAAAAAGTAAACACACCTTGGTAGCTATCACCCAAATCAAGAAATAATTACCAATATTCCAGAAGCATACATTCTGCTTCTTCCCAAGCTCAAATATTTTCTTCTCCTCAAAGACAGTCACTGTCTTAACTTCAGAAACCATAGATTGGTTTTGTTTCTTAGAAGCATAAAAAATGAAATTAGTTATAATGTAATCTTTTACGTCTAGCTTCTTTAGCTCAATATTTTGGAAGTCAAATTGATCCATGTTTGTTGCCTGCAGTAATTTATTCATTTTCATTTGCTGTATAATATTCCATTGTATGAATATACTACAACTTATGTATTCATTCTCTATTTGAGGGATGTTCTGGTTATTCCTAAAATACTACAAACATTTTCACATGTGTTATTGTGTATAAATGTACATGTTTCTATTTAGTATATATTTCAGAAGGAATTGCTGAGTCAAAGGTAAGTGTATATTCAACTTTACTAAATATTAATAAACAGTTTTTTTAAATGACTGTACCAACTTATGTTCACACCAGCAGTGTATGACAGTTCCAGTTGCTTTATATCTTTATTAACACTTGCTATTCTCAGTCTTTTTTATTTTTAGCCATTCTGGTTTGGGTGCAGTGGTATGGCATTGTGGTTTTAATTTGCATTCCTCTTTCGATTAATGGGATTGAGCACATTTACATTTAGATATTCTACTTAGTCATGTGCTGGTTCAAATCTTTCACTTTTTAAATTTTTCTATTGGATTGTTTTGCTTTTTCTAATGTATAAGAAGTAGTTATTTACATACTTTGACCCAAGCCTTTTGTTACAAATATCTTCCCTCACTTTGCAAATTGCCTTTTCACTTTCTTAATAGTATCTTTAGATAAAAGTCCTTAAGTTTGACATGGGCCAGTTCATCAATTTTTTTCCTTTAAAGTTAGTGATTTCTTTTTGTCTTAAGAAGTTTTCCCTATCTCAATGTCATGAAAAAATCATATTATGATATGTTCTTGACGCTTGATTATTTTACATTTTACATTTAGGTTTGCAATTCACAGTAATTGATTTTTATGTGTAGTGTGAGGTAGGGCAAGATTAACCCAACACAAATTTTTTTTTAATTATCTTTTTCTCCATGCTCTCCTGTTCATACATGCCACCATATTGATGGGTCTGTTTCTGGGTTCTTTATACTGTTCCATTAGTTTAATTACTCTTTGCTTGTCAAAACAAGGCACTGTCTTAATTAGTGCAGTTTTATGAGTCAGGATACCAGATAGCATAAGATGTCTATCGTTGCCATTCTTCAAGATTAACTTGGCTGTTTTCAGAATAAATTTTAGAATATAAATTTAAAAATCAGCTCATCCCTTTCTGCATATAGACAGGCAGAGACTTGCACGTGCAGACCTGCATACATCAAGTCTCACACACACGTGCACAGTCACACATGATCAAACCTTCCTGGGGTTCTGTCTGGGATTACAGTGAAAGAAATAAGTCAGTGAAGAACTAGCATTTTTAGTACTGAGGCTTTCAGTCCATGGACCTGATATATCCCTTTATTAATTCAAGTCTTCTTTAATTTCAATAATGTTTTGTGCTTCTCTACATAGAACATCTGTACATCTTCCATTAGATTTATTCTTAGATGAAAAATGTTTTTTCTATTAAACGGTGTATTTTAATATTTCATTTTCTAATCACTGTCCGCTAGTAAGTAGTATCGATTTTTGCACGGTGGCTTATACCCATGATCTTGCTAAATTCACTTTTAAATGTAGATGGTTTATCAGTAGATTCTTCTAAAATATATATGTACACGGTAATGTTTTCTGTGTATAATGATAAGCTTATTCCTTCCTTTTCACCATTTTATTTTCCTTAATGACTGACTAATTTCCTGACATTATCGATTGATCTATCTATCTATCTATCTATCTATCTATCTATCTATCTATCTATCTATCTATCTACCTATTTATCCTCTATCTGATGCCTTGTAATCCCAACCGGGACCTCCGCGGTAGCAGACTTCCTAGTCCTGCCACAGTCCTCAAGGCAAGAGCTTTCAATATTTTACCATTAAATATGAGTTTGCTGTAGATTAAGTAGGAGCTGTGTGCATGTATATGACTTTTATCAGATTCAGATTTCCTTCCATTCTTAATTTGCTAAGAATTTTATCATGAATGTGAGCTTGAAGTTTATCAAATAATTTTTATGTGCCTATTGAAATGATCATATGGTTTTCCTCTTTTGTAGTGAATTGCATTGATTGATTTTTCTAATGTTAAGCCAATGTTGCATTCCTGGAATAAACACAAATGGGGCATGATTTTATGCTTTTTTTGTTTCTTTTTTTAACATGGGCAGGCTCCAGGAACCAAACTCTGGTCTCTGGCATGGCAGGCAAGAATTCTGCCACTGAGCTATGTTGTACCACCCTGATTTTATGCTTTTTATAAATTCCTAGATATTACTTGCTAACATTGTGGTTAGAGTTTTTGCATTTATATTCATAAGAGAGACTGGCCTATAATTTTTCCCTTTTATAATGTCCTTTTGTAATTTGGCCTCATAAAACAATTTGGGACGTCTCTCCTCCTTTTATTCCCTGAAAAACCATGTGTAAGACTGACATTATTTCTTCATTAAATACTTAAAAGAATTCATTGGTGAATAGATCAAGAGATTTCTTTCAAGAAGGTTTCTAATTATGGATTCAATTTTCTAAAGGTTATTAAAATGTTCATATTTTCTTTCTTCTTGTGTCAACTTTGATTTGTGCTTTTTCTAGGAATTTGTACACTTCATATAAATTTTTAAATGTACTAATACAATGTAGCTCACAATGTCTTTTAAAATATATTTATATAGATCTGTGATGTCCCCTTTTTCATTCTTAATATCATGGTATTTTATGAATTTTATTTATTTTTATTGAGTAGCCCTGTCAGGATTTTATCATTAATACTAGTCATTTACTAAATCCTTTCAAAGAAATAACTTAAAACTTTATTAATTCCTCCTATTGTATTCTCTTTCATTAAGTTCTACTCTTACTTGTATTGTTTTCTTACTTCTATTTTTTTGCACTCAAATAACTCATTATTTTCTACTTCTTGAGATGGTATTTATGTAAATGATTTTTAACTATTAATCTTTCATAGCACAAACACTCACAAGTATGCATTTTCCTTTAAGCATTGTTTTAGCTCTGTCTCAATTTTCTATGTCATCTTTCATTACCATTCAGCTCAAAATATTTCCTAATTTACCTTGTAATTCTTTAACTTAGGAATGTTGTAAAGGTATTGATTAATATCCAAACTTTGGGGAGTTTTCTCACTCTTTGTTACTGACTTCTTAGGTTATTCATTGTAATTATAGAAAATGCTCTATATGTTTCTTTTTTTTTTGTATGCTGTGTGGTGGCGTCACATTTTGTTCTTTCTCCATGTGAGTATCCTGTTATTGCAGCACCATTTGTAGAATTTTTTGCTAATTTGTTGGTTTCTTTGGGAATGCATGGGCTGGGAAACGAACCCTGGTCTCCCACATGGCAGGTGAGAATTCTACCACTGAATTACACTCGCACCCAACTCTATATGCTTTTAAATCTTTGGATTTGTTGGCACTTGCTTTATAGACCAGCATGTAGTTAATTCTATTAGTTGTTATATGTGCACTTGAAAAGAATTGTTGAATGTAGTGTTTTAAATATTTGTTGTCATTAGGTTCAAACTTGTTTGTCATGCTGTACACATCTTTTATAATCTGATTTCTTGTGGTGTCCTTGATCTATCAATGTATCAGTTTCTGAGAAAGATGTATTATAATCTTCCACTATGATTGTGGATTTGTCTTAAACTCTTATTTTTATAAAATATCCCTCTTTGTTTCTAATAATGAGTCTGGCCTTAAAACCTATTTTATCTAATATTAGTTTAGTTATACTACATTTGGTTAATGTTTTCAAGGTATAATATTTTCAAGGTCTTTTATTGTGTTGCTCTCGATTTTTCTTTTTGTAACTACTATATAGTAGATGCATTGGCATCTTAAATAATCATTATTTTACATTCATTTTGAGGTTATCATAAAGATTTCAACATGCAACCTTATGTGTAATATATATCAGCACATTATTTACTTCCTGCACAATGCAAGGACCTTAGAAGTCTATACCCATTTACAACTTACTGCCTTTTGTACTATTGCTGTTGTGAATTTTAATTCTACAAGAGATTATATGGTTTTATACAGTTACTGTTCATTTACCCTGAACATATATTTAAGGCTTCTGGGGCTTTCTGCTACTTGTTTCTTGCATTTCCTTACTTTTATTTGGAATCATTTTACTTGTGCATGAATAACTCCCTTTAATATTTCCTTTAATGCATATCTTCCAATAATAACATCTCAAATTTTAATTATCTAAAAATGAGTTTATTTCACATAATTTTAAAGGATTTTTTTTGCTGAATATAGAATCTAGATTGGTAGTGATATTCTCTTGTCATCTGACTTCCATAGTTTCTGGTGAAAAGTCATCCATACTGTTTTAATGTTTTAGTTGAAGATAACAGGTCCTTTTTCTCTGGTACCTTACCTATCTATCTATCTATCTGTCTGTCTATTTTTTATTTGTTTGAACAGTTTTATTGTGATGTACTGAGGTGTCATTTTCTTTCTGTCCACACTGTCCTAGGCATGGTGGACTGCTTTAATATGTAGGTGGTAACTTTCACCAATTTTCAAAATTCTTGATCATTAACTCTTTATATATATTTCCAGTGTACCATTCTCTATTCCGTCTCCTTCTGGGGCACCAATTATATGTGTATTAGATCCTTCCTCCTTATATCATGCTTTTTACATCTTTAAATATATTTCCCATTATTTTTATCTCTATGCTTCTGTCTGGATATTTTCTACTGAGTTGACGTCTGGTCTAGTAAGCCTCTCTTCAGTTTCATTTAACCTAGATCTTTATTTTGGTTGTGTTTTTTCAATTCTAGGATTTACATTTTATTCTTTTAAATAGATCCCTATTCTCTCACGGAATTCTCCATTTTGTCACGTATTTTTTTGGAACATAATCAAATTTATTGTAGAGTCGGTATCCAGTAACTTCAAATATGTAGATATCTTTGGGTTTCCTTCCCACTGTCTGTTTTTTTTCCTCCTGGTTCTCAGTCATTTGGACATGTTTCCTGATGATTCATAATTGAGTAATAGAAGTTTGGATCATTAACTCTACATGGAAAGCTGTACAAATAATTGGAATCATGGTGTGTTCTTCCTTCAGTGAGGGTTTTCTTTTGCTTGTATGAGGCTGTTAGGCTAAGGAAAGATCACCTTAGTCCTATTTTGGATTAATTGAAACCTGGGTTTCTGTTATTGTAAAAGTGGTTCTAATTTTGGTTTTCTTTACTCCTAAGTAGCCTTTCATTAGTCAAAATTGAAAGCCCTTCTCACAGGGTAAGTCCTGAACTCCAATTTTTTTCTCTGAGACTTGCATACATTATCAAAAGTTCACCTCAGAGTTTCACACTTTCACTTACCACTTACAAATCAGCATATACCTCAAAAAGAAAATGGATTCTCACCTCCCGGTGCTTCTCTTCTCTCTGAGATTTTTGTTCCTCAAGTTCATGCTGCCTTGAAGCTCCCAAACATATTTTTTCCTTTTTCACCAACATTTGATTACAGGAATTGTCAAACATAAAGAAAGGATTAAAGTATCTTACAGCGAATAGTCATATATCTATAAACCAAGTTCTACAATTCACATTTTATTGTGACCTGCTTGTTATATACCTTTCCATCTATTTATCCCTCTATCCATCCACCGATCCATATTATTTTTTTATGCTTTTCCAAGTACCTTACGGATATTGGAACAATTTTCTCTAAGTATTTCACCATACAGTTTCTTAACCTGAGTTCAAAATAATTTTTAATTTATCAATTAAAGCTGCTATGAACATACTTTTACAAGTATTTTTGTATGCATATATTTTCATTTTTCTTGGATAAAAACTTAGTAGTGGAACTATTGGCTCACTTTCAAAGAAAATGACAGAGCTTTTTCCAAATTAGTTGTACAAATTTTACCATTAACAATGTTTGAGAGTTCCAGCTACTCCACAGCCTCGCCAACATTTTGTATTGTCAGTCTTTTTAAATATTAGCGGTTCTCGTGGGTTCATAGTTGTACCTTATTTTGGTTTTATTTTCATGATGACTATTGATGTTGATAATTTTTCTCACTTAGTTATTATGTATTGGCATTTGTATATTTTCTTTTGTGAAGTATCTGATAAAATATTCTGCCCATTTCTATTGGATTTTTTTAATTGAGTAGCATAAATTCTTTATATATCTGGATTACCATATAAGTAAACATGTGTATATATATATATATATATATACTGCATTTATCAGATAAAGTATCTATGAATAGTAACTAAGTTAAGGTTGCTGATAGTGTCATCTTTGTCTTTTTTTGATATTTTGATCATGTATTCTACTAATTGCCTAGACAGGAGCATTAAAACTCAAAATATGACTAGAGTTTCTCGCTCTGTATCTGTTT
The DNA here is from genome assembly GCA_004026745.1 of Myrmecophaga tridactyla. Taxonomy (NCBI): domain Eukaryota; kingdom Metazoa; phylum Chordata; class Mammalia; order Pilosa; family Myrmecophagidae; genus Myrmecophaga; species Myrmecophaga tridactyla. Next base: position 17,351 of record PVIY010023993.1, on the reverse strand, counting down.
GTTTTTGCCATCTCATATGGTACCAACTACAACCTTCTCAGAAGCAAAAACTGTAAAAACCCAAAAGTTCAATCCATGCTATTCACTTCTTTGGACTGTCGACTTCCCTCCGGAATCTGCCTGTATTCGTTCACTCTGTAGTCCCCAGTATATGGTTGTTATCTGTAGGAACGTTGGTCTAGAAGAACTTACACAGCCATACCATAAATGGAACCTCCAGATCGTTTTTAAAAATATACATTTTCCAACTCTCCTATGTGTTTTTGGTGGAAGGATTGTTATATTACAAAATGGCCTGCCATAACTGGAAGTGAAAGTCCCCAATAAATGTATTTTTAAAGGAAGTTTTGTATCATCATAAATAGAATTGATACCTTACAACAAATCAAATAAAACTATTAAAATTAAAAAATGTTTATCCATGTATTACTAAAAGCAATCTTACATAATATCAGTGGCACCCGCATTACATCTCGCTAAAGTGACCAGATCACTGCATGGGGCATCTCAAGTTTGGAAGGGATCTTAATTGTTCAACTACCCATCAGTCTGAAACCCCTCCAGAACAGGCTTCAAAGTGGTCTTCTTTCTTATGCCTGAGCTCATCCAGTAACAGAGAAAATATCACCAGCTATGGAGGCAGTTGATCCCATCTTTAATATTCTGTGCATCAGAACTATCACCCTTGTCTACTAGAAGACTGCCCCCTGTAAATTCCAGTAACTCATCCTGGCTATACCCCTTGGAGTGCTGCAAATCAGTTGAATTTTCTTTTATATCATGAATCTTTAGATACCTGGGTCTTTACTTATTTTTCAGATACTCCTAGCCTCCTGAATTGTGGTGCTATTGGTATTTGTGTCAGTTGGGAAAGGTAATTTGACCCCAGGTCTTACTGATACCTTTATTGCAGGGAAAATTAAAAGAAAAAGTTCTATCAAAGAAACATTCCCTTAGAAAAATAGATCCTTTTATCGCTTTTAATGCAAAAGGAAGAAGATGAGAAAGTGAGAAGAAATATGTTGGAGGAAAGATTCATTCAGCTGGGAATCTTAAAAGGTCATCTATAATAACATTATTGAAAAATAGATAAAGAGTTCATCTAATTATTCCATCCCTTTTCAGAAAGGACCAGCCTATGTCATCAAAAAGAGAAAAGTATCCATTTCACTTTTAAAGCTGTCCTTTAACCTCTATTGTGATTAAAATTCTTTCCCAGTTCTTACTGAAATCTTGTCTGTTGCATGTTAATTTCCTCCTTTTCTGCCAATAGTGCACAATGTGAACAAACTAAAGGAAATGAAATATTAAATTGAGAGAAGTAAAGAAAGGGAGGAAATAAGAAAAGGTAGGGAAGGGACTGGAAGGAAATGCAACCACATTTCTAGACGGAAAACAGGAGATCTATCTATTTCTCAGCGATTGCACGGAAAAGACAAAGAGCAGCAGCATCTGGGAGTGAAAAGCTTGGGTTCCACACTCTGACACTGACGAGTCTGATTATCTGCACGATCTCTGGTGGATCCCTTCAGTCTTCTGGATCATGTTGACTTCCTCTGCAAAGTGAAGGAGTTGATTGGGGGAATCCCAGGTCCCTTCCAACACTGAAAGAACTATAAGTCATTCATTTATTGAGTCCACCTTGCAGCCAGTCTCTGTTTTCCAATCTGAGTGACAGAGGTGGACCAATGTTTCATACTGGGAGCCCCTACCATGATGATTTCATTCTTAACATTAATCATGGTCTCCCTGCTATCCCTGTGCAAAATACATTGCTTTGTCTTATTCATTTCCATATATTAGAAGGCTGGCTATTTCCCACATTGTTGTATACCTTTATTTATCTATTTTATCTTAGTTTATTTATTTTGGGAGGATGCCAAATTACTTTATATGAAGAAATAGTACAAATGAAAGAAACTGGTGGGTGTTGATACAACTTATAGAAAAGGTAAAGGTAAACCTAAGATGCATGCGCTGCTGTGGTGACCACAGAAGTCACCCTGTGACATTAGGGAAGATGGCATAAGGCTTAGCTGCCATCATTACTGTTTCCCAGAGTGTGCTTGTCAGAGAGATATCCTGCCAAGCCAAAATCTGGGGCCCCCATCTTACACAGTTTGGTTACGTAGTCACTCAACTCTTTGATGGATTTCACCTGCTCATTCAGGTAATGTGTCTCAATGAAGTCACACAAATGCGAATCGTTTTTGTGAGCAGCCAGTTTGTGCAGTTCCAGTAATGGCCGATTCACCCTTTTTTCAAAGTGTAACGTACACTCCATCGCATTCAGCCTGTGCTTCCAGTCGTCTCATTCTGGTTTCTTGCTGTCCTGAAGGGAGGTTCAGCCACCTTGTTGATTCTGCAGCTTCATACGTTTCTCAGCATGTTCCCTCTCCTCATGAGGAAGAAAATATTTGGCAAATTTCTTCAAAGCCATATCATCATGGTCAAAGTGGTAAGATATTGACAGGTAGATGTAAGAGGCATAGAGCCTCTTACATGTTGACCTGGCGGTTAACGGCAGCCTCTGAGTCCTGGTTGGGTTCTAGCGCACCTGTGATGGGGATGTGGTCGTCATGGCGGGCGGCCGAGAGGAGGTGTTGGCTGCGCAGTGCTACAGCGCTGGCTGAGGGCTGCTCAGGGTGGCTGGCTGACGGGGCAAGCACCGGGCTCGTTCAAGCACTGTTGAAGCAGGAAATCATGGCGACTCTCCATGAAGACGTCTGCCTATCTATTTTATTTTTAAGGTATCTGTGTTAGTCGGGGTTCTCTAGAGAAACAGAACCAATAGGAGAGATTTATAAATATGAGATTTATAAAGGTGTCTCATGCAACTGTGGGAATGGAAGAGTCCAAAACCTGTTGGGCAGGCTGTGAAGCTGGCAGCTCTCATGAAGGGTCTCGATGAGCTCCACAAGAGAGGCTGGCTGGTTGAAAAAGCAGTTAAAATGTCTCTCATTGGTGGGAGACGTGCCTTAGTTGATCACAGATGTAACCAGCCACAGATGCAATCAACTGACTGATGATTTAATACACCAGCCTTCCAGTTTATCAAGCAGCCAGGAAATATCCTTGCAGCCATGGTCAGGCCAGTGCTTGCCTGTCAGACAACTGGGCATCACCACTTCGGCAAGTTGACACCAGAACCTAACCATCACAGAATTCATAAAGTCAGTTAGGGGAGACCAATATATGTGGAAAGATAATCACTGTCATCACATAAACAGTTATTTTTAAATTTATTCCAAAGGAGCTGATTTCCAACTTTGGGACTCATTGCTGGGAACTTTTGGGAAGACCTTCAATCAGTTAGATAAGAACCAGTGGAAATCTCTGTTTGGAAGCAAGAAGCTGGAAGTAGTGAGGCAATGAGATGCACTTCTGATGCCTTATGATTACTGTCTTGGCAGAAGCTCCAGGTTGATTGCTCTTTCACAGGCAGGTTTTGAATGCTGGCTTGCCAGTTGAGTCTGGGCCCTAAGTGACACTTAAGTCTTAGATGCCTATGCCAGAAGAAGAGACACTTGTATGAGTGCAGATTGATGACTGGGTAGAATCCAAATAACATATACATGACAAAATATCATATGTCTGTAATGTTCTAATCTAACATTCTGTATTTTTGGAGTGGGCATTTATAGAGTTATTATTTATTTGAGGATCAAGGCTCAACTTTTTTCATGTATATTTAAATGCTGCAGATAATTGTAGTTTTGATTAGAGGCGTTTTAATCTTTGGAGCAAAGTCAATGTCCTGTCTCTGTGGACAAACTTCTTAGTAACCTGGCACCACATGAAGTTGTCTAGTCTCCTTGAAGAAGCTGTCTTATCCAGGGCTGTCAAGTACAGTTATGTAGGTTGTGCCCTGCAGAAAAGAAGCAGCTGGGAGATGAGTGGGAGCGAAAATTCAATCCTTCCCCCATGTGCCAAGTTCAGTGCCCTTTTGTGGGCCACACTGACCCAGAGGAAAGGGCCCTTTTCTTAATTTACACAAATGCCTATAAGTGGACCTGATCCTATTCTACTCACAGCCTTCACCTCCTGGGACAGACTTGAACCCAAAAAAATTGGCTCTACTCATAACTGCTGTGCTTACTGCTGTTCTTAGTACTGGACTAGGAGATAGGGAGACCTAGCTGATGTCTGAGCTCCTCTGTGTGATCTTAGACAGGTTGATTGTCCCCTCCTAGGCCTCAGTTTCCTCATCTGTAAAAAGAAGCAAACATCACCATCTCAAGGCTGTATGGTGCAGTGGTGACACACAGTCGGAGTTTGAACCTCTCATTTACCCCTCATTCCCTGCCTATTAATCCTTGGACAAATTGTATGGGCTCTTTATGCCTCAGCACTTTAAATCTGTAAAGTAGAGATACTAGTTACTTCCTTAGTAGGGTTTTCTAAGGATCAAATTATATATATGTATATATATTTTCCTCCAAAGGAGCTAATGCATATGTGTATATATAGACACACACACACACACACACACACACACACATATACCCAGTATATACATACTACACACACACAAACACAATGCTTAGAACAGTGTCGAGCACATAATATTATTATTATATTAATAACAGTACCTGGAACACAGTAAGCATTTACTAGAAGATACCTATTTTATTACTATTATTATAATCTATAAAGTAAGTTCCCACCTGCTAATATTCCTTCCTGCTCTGGGGTTTATGGTTCTATGAGACCCCAGCTTGGGTACTCTTTATTGCTTGAGCATTATTTGCATTCAGAATGGGGGCCTAAGGCAGTCCGCACTCAGGGTGGGGACAGGAGTAGATGGAACTGTCAGTGAATTGACTGGAAAATATAGAAAACCTCAGATGGGTTGGCTGCATAGAGTATGTCTATCTGTAGATGTTTGTGCGTGTTGGGGATAATAGTGGTATATAAGCTTATTTTCACTTGACCTCAGCTTTCCCAAGCCCCTAACAACTGTTACCATCTCTTTTTAGTGTTTCAAGGAAACAGGGTTCCTAAAATGTTAAGACCTAATGATTAATTATTTTTCTTTAGTTTTCCTAGACCTGTGGAAAAGAGAGATAATTTATACAAAGAAGTATGGATAACAGGATGAAATATCCTTGCCTCCCACGCCACCCCTTACATTTTGCACGCATCTGGCAGGGCTAGGTGAGGTCTGGTTTGGGCACAGGAGGATGGATGAAGTGACCTTTTCAGGGTCCTTGCAGTCAGAGATTCTGAGGAAAGATGTGTAGGAGATGAATACTCATGGGACATTTTATCACATACTGCTCTCATATGTGTGGCCGGATTGGATGCGGCTCCTAATTAGGAAGATGGAGGCCTGAGTTCCTGTTTTGCTTTGCCTTAAGTCCCTGGGAAAGCTGCACCTTTGGATTGTCACACATCTACTTCCCAGACATTCTGGGCCCCTTGCTACCCAGTAAACGTAATAAGTGGAGGGTGTGATCTGTTTTCCCTGATCCCTAGCCCTAGCCCAAGTTCCCTAACAGAGGTAAATCCCCAGGTGGTTTCAATACCCAAAGGAAGGGATTATGTGATGGGAAGAGCACTGGTTTTCCGGCCTACTTTCTAGTCAGTGTGCCTCCATCTTCTGTCCTTTTTCTGTAGGACCCAGGAAAGTACAAAAGGCAGCTTTTGTTCTACACTGACTGTCCCAGTAGTAATGGGCAGCCTTGGTAAACAGCAGGGAAAATCATCATGCATTGTTTAGAGAAGTCCCCTGGCTGTGGCTTGTAACTGTGGGAGTTTTCCACATGGATAACTCTCTGGGGCTACCGCAGGCGGAGAACAGATAACACAAAACTCCCAACTGTATTCAAATTTGCAGGGTTTTGTTTTCTTATTTATAATTCTTGTTATTGAAAACACAGTTGAGGTTATTAAGCCCCATTTTTTGCATTATTAAACCACGGAGCTGAAAAATAAAGTTATTTGCCCTGGCTCACACAAAGGAGTGATAGGGCTGGTTAGTTTCCTATCTTCCAATTTCTAGCCCAGTGATAATTCTCTGGATTGTAGTACCTCTCAGGATTACTTAGTGTTCTTATGGAGCAGATTCAAGCATTAAGCTCTACCTACAACCCTCCATTTTCCTTCTAAGCTTTCAAGATGTCCTTTAGCATCCAGACGCTTGCCAAGAAGAAGCCACAGTAAAAGGGAGTCAAGAAAACTGACCTTGACCAGGTTACTTCAACCCTTGGGCTCAACCTTCTCCTGAGATTAGTTTCTAGAGAAATTTTCTGCTCCAGGATTCTCAAGTCTGTAATGATCAAAAGCATCTGCATATTTTGAAATATCCAAATTGACACTACTTTTCACTTTCTTCTCAACATATGGGGCCGTCTAATAGAAGAGGGAGTGTTCAAGAAACAGCTGGCTGGTCAGTGGACACAGCTCAGCAGACGAATCAAAAGGACTGACCACATTCAACATTTGTAAAACTGGGTCTGAAATATGAAGGCTGGTGCATGTGATGAGTGGGAGAGCCTACCAGGAATTTTATTGCACAAGATGGAATTAATGTCGGTTCCATATCTATGTTGAGCCCTGGTAGTAAAACATTTTGGTTCCCTCCCCATGAAATATTTTGTTTGTGTCATATGGGTCTCATCTGATATTTCTTTCTTTTTCTCCACTTCCCCACTCTTTTTCCCTGCCTTCTTTGTCTCCTGAGGCCTATTCCCTTTGTAAATGCATTAGTTACCTAGGAAACCTTAATGTCACTTTTTTATGAGTGGTGTTTGGTGCAGCATAAAGTTAATTTATAGGGTGGCTCAGAATTCATGTCATGACTGGTGAAATAGGAGACTTTATTATGATTTCTATATCCACCTGTGTGGTAGACCTATATACCTTTCTTCTATTATTATGGGTGATTTCTTCTAACATAATTACGAATACCTATACTATTTCAAAAAATGAGTTGATTTATTGTTGTTCAATATAATTCATTATATTGTTCAATGTAAACTCTAGAACATAATCAGCAATGACAACAAATCCAGTAATACACAAGGCAATCTGTTAAGAGTTGAAGGATATAATGGAATCTCCTTTTAAATGATGGGTGGTCCTGCCTTAGAGGCAGGGAATGGATAAGAAGAGATTTTGAAATCCTTTTACTATGTCTTTAATGCTCTTTGAGGTCCATATGAGAAAGTGATATAAATTCTAAATACTTCTTCTACTTTGTTCTGTTAACTTTTGCTTTCTTTGTCCAAAGGGGAAAGAACATCCACGAGTTACAGTAATGACATGTTTAAAGATGGCACACAAATAACAGGACATTCCAGAGTCAAGCTTACCTCTAATCTAAAGCTTGAGATCAGGCACCAGTGGCAGGGAGGGGGGCACTGTTTTTAGCACAAGGAGGGTTAATTGGGAATTAGTGCTTGCCTTGTGCCAGGCACTGCGCAGAGTGTTTTAAATAATTTCTTTTGATCCCTGCAATACCCCTATGAGTCTGGTGTTGTTACCGCCAATTACAGATGAGGTTCTGATGGGGAACCTGTCCAAAGACACATAACTAGTAAGGTGGAAAACGCAGGAATGGAATCCAGGTTTGTCTCCAAAACCTATTCTATTTCAGAGAGTTCTAGTTATTGATCTGTTATTTATTTATTTTTAGAATATTCTTTCCTGCAACCCCGTGGAAAGTCTTCAAAAGTCTGAGTCTCATTTTCCTCACCCATTAAATATAGGACTAGGATATGAGGACGGGTAGAATTTGATCTCTAACGTCCTTGCTCTGTTTAGAGAGTTTCAGTGCTGATAAAAACAAAAAAGCTGTGCGTTCTCAAGAAGACGGAAATGTTAAGGAAGACCCTGGTTTCTTCATTAAACATAGACAAATCACTTCGTTTCTGTGAGCAACTGTACCTACTTTGAAAGAAAATAATAAAGCCTCTCAGAGCTTGTGTCAGGGCATCTGGGAGGAATTGCTCATCAATGTGATAGCTTATGTGACTGTCCGTCGGTTCATAATAACGTAGCGAGTGCCTATGCAGTAAGAGGTGGGCAGCTATGAATCTTATTTGAGTGCCATGAAGCCAGAGTAGCATGCAGCAGCCTTCCCTAACCCTTAAATTCCCAGTGCCAATACAAACACCTTTGCCTTCACTTTAATTGTTTCAAAATCCTAGACTTTCTGGCTCCATCAGCTCAAACAGCTGTCTGGGTGGGTGGGGGTGGGGATGGATGGGGTGGGGCAAAGAAAGCAGCTGCAGCCAATGGGCCAAACCTCCCCACAGCGCCCTCCAGCAGCAGAAGATGCAACTTGCAAATGTTTTAGCATCTGCTAAGGTGTGGAGTGTATGTTAGTAAACTGGAAAGCGAAAAAGAGAAAAACAAGGGCAGGACAGACATTCGAGGCTAGCTACATGATCAAGGAGAAAAGAACCAAGCTTGCCTTTGCCATGTACGGTCATAAGGACAAGGTTCTTGGAGCCCAATTCTCTCATTTCCTGGGTCAACATGTCACAATGAATTAACCACAAGCTGCTACAGCAGGAGACACCCCTCCCCACCCCCACCGGTAACTCCTTCCCCACCCTCCATCCCTACACACACACATACACACAATCCACTCAACTGAAACTTGGAGTAAAAAATGCTGTTTTTCACAAAGTAAAGGCATAATTCCTACTAACGTTTCCATTTTGTTTCTGTTCAGTATTTCAACCACAGAGTGGTGCTATTGCAAAAGATAAGGGTGGGCAGACAGCATGCTCTCTTGGAATTTACTTTTGGAGAGAGTTTTAAAGGGGGCTTTCAAACACCAGGTCTGGTTCCTGCCCTCACAGGCTACTTTGAGGAGTCAGGGCCTTACTCTACAATGACTCAGGGAGAAAAAGAAAGCTCAGCAACCTAAAAATACAGTCAACAGATGGACGGCCAAGGCTGTGACCAGGAGTCAACTTGGACAGAGGCATCACCTGGCTAATGGAGAAAGACTAGTTATGAATGGGCTTCTAGGCAGATCCTCAGGACTGTCAATGGAGCATTGAACTCACTAGCTTACTTTCCAGTCCTACTTTTAGCTCTAGCTGTTTACCCTACCACAGCCTTTCTTTTAAAAAGAAAACAAAACAAAACCCTTACATTTAGAAAAGCAGATTTGCTGAAGTCACAGTGCTCTGTAGTTCCAAAGGGACTCTCCATTAGATATTATAATCTCCTATTCGGTCTTTTTGAAAAAAAAAAAAAAACACGCTTTTTTTTACTCTCTTTTCTACCTACCATCCTCTTTTATCATTTTGCCACTCCCTTGGAAGACTTTTGGCAGAAGGAAGTCATCCCCCAGTCCCCTGTGAAGGCGAGAAAAGACCATCTTTAGTTCTGAAGTAGAAAGAAAAACAGTAAAGGAAAATGCAGGTTGCTTGCTCAAGGGAGATCTTCTGAGAAAGGTCTTCCACCAAGAAAAGTACCAATTTCTCTTCATTTGGAAATTCAATCCTTCTGAGAATAATGTATCTTTCACTCTCTGCCTCTGTCTGGGTCTCTCTCACTCTGCATCTCTTCTCCCTTCAGACACTCCGTCTTCCCCCCCACCCCCACCCCCACCAAAGGCACTGCACATATTTGGCAAGATTAAGGTGTCACTTCTCATATTACAAGGCGTGTTGATTGCACGCAAAGGCAGACCCACCGGTTTAGGACAAAACCCCCTCGATTTGGGAAACAATACGAACTCTTCCTTTGATCCCCTAGATCCTGGCAAAGCAAGGCTTTGGTCAGCGCGAGGCATCTGCAGAACAAATCGGGGTCTTAAACTCACTGCTGCTTTTTCTTCTTCTTTTTTCCTTCTGATTTTTCAAATTTAAGTTTGCGCTCCCCCCCCCGCCCCCCACTTCCCCTCCTTCTTCCAGACTACCAGTGACCAGGGAGCTGCAGGCTGAACGGCCCGCACATTTTTAACCCGTTCCTCGCTGCAGCAGGAGCTAACCACCTCTTTCTTTGCCATCTTCTGGTTCGCGGAGGACTTGGGGCTCAAGAAAAAGAGCCGAGGGGCTGGAGTTTAAGGAGCCCTAGAATTCGGCCAGTAAAGCTGAAACTGGGGCCTGAATCCCTCCTTTGAGAGCTGCGAGAAGGGAGGGGGCCAAGTGCGGGAAGTGGGGGAGGGAAGGGAGGCGGGCCAGAGGAGAAGAAGAAAACAGAACCCCACAGAGCACGCCCAGCCCCAGCCTTCATGGTGTTGTGTGGCCGGGTGGAGGGGAAAGCTCAGCAGTCTGGCCAGGGCCGGAGGAGGACTTCGATATTTGGGCACCAGGGAAACCACTGAAGGAGGATCCTACCCTTCGGAGGGACCGCGGGAGGTGACGCCCGGGCCTTGGTGCGCGCTTCCGGCCGTTTTCGATGTGGCAGCCCCCATCAGCCAGGATAATGATGAGGCAGGTACAACCTATCTAGTAACGAAGTACCCAGGCTCCGGGTCCTTTCCCACCGCCCCTCCACCTTCGCCCCCGCGTCGGGTTTGGCCTGATCCGGTAGGCGTTTGGTGCTACAGAGTTCTGGTGGTCCTGTGTTTTGATCAAATTTTCAATTCCAAGGAATTTGTGGGGGGGGTTTTTTCGTGGCTTTTTTTTTTTCTTTTTTTAATCCTAGACCCTGGAAAGTAATGAGTTGCTTATAGGCTTCTGGGATCCTCCCCCACCTCCCCCAGTAGCGCTGGAATCAAAAAGTGCTCGCCCAGAAGAGAGGGCGAGCAGTGTCTGAGGTGGCAGGGAGGGAGTGGTGGGGGGCTCGAGGGTGAGGTCCACCGCGCCACGACCAGAGTGGGGAGGAAAGCGGGAGAGCGGGTGGCAAGAAGGCAAAACTCCTCTCCGAGGCTTTCGAATTCTCTTAAGTGACACCACAACCCCTCCGCCCCCAAGTTCTCTCGATGGCAAATGGGCGAAAGCAAGATAACTTAATTCAGAGAACGAACTCTGAGCAAGTGGGGTTTAATGGGCAGCTAAAATCATCAGCCACAATGCAAAGTGCTGCTCTCAGAAGAAAAGGTTTAGCCCCCAACACCCCATCTCCGTCCTTTCTCTGGAATGGATGCACAGGTGGGGAATTGAGCTTCACTATTTGTCGGGCGCTACACAGAGGGTCGTTGCCTCTTCTGCTTCCCGCGCTGTCCCCTGTGTGCAGACTGGTGGATGCTTGGCGGGTGCACCGCTGCAGGGCCTCATTCTGGTTTGGAAGGAAGGAGCTAAGAGAGAAGTTGGAGGCTGGGTGAAATGGAGGCTCGGATCCATCCCCCACTTCCCTCCACGCGCGCGTGTCACACACACGTAGGTCCTCCCCTGTCCCGTCTTTCCTAGTACCTCTCTGGCTTGACCTCCTGCACTGCGCCCTGGGCGCTGGTCCCCGGGAGCGAAGAGTTCGCTGAGGACCCGAGTATTTCTTAGGATTGTCCTGTTGTGGGGTGGGGGAAGGAGTCAGGAGTGGGCACGGTAGGAGGTGGGGAGAAATCTGGAACTGGAAGGGTCTGGGATTTGGAGGAGGGGTTTACACATCAGACCCAAGCAGCCTGAGGACAGGCGCATGTAACAAAAAAAAAAAATCTTAAAAAGAAAGAAAGAAAAAAAAAGAAAGAAAAAAATTTTGAAGTAAGAGAACAAGGCAGACTGACGACACTAACATGTAAAATATAATGAAAAGTTGACTATTTCGTTTTCTCCTGGATTTCCAAAAGGGAAATCGGGGGTGGAGAGGGGATTACTGAAGAATACCACTTATTTAGAAGCTTACCTTTTTATTTTTTTCTTTTAAGAGGGGCTAGAGAAAAATTAACCCAGTCCCCAACCGACCCTAGGCAGAGGACCGAAGGACGCCTTTGCGCTGGTGTGCGGGGCGCACGGCGGGCCCGGTGCGGGTGCTGGCGGCGCGGCACCGAAGGGGTTAAGGCGCTGAGCGCGGAGCCATCTGGCCGGGTTGGCTGGTTATAACCGCGCAGATTATGTTCACGGGACTCAGAGTTGAAGGCTCCTCTCCTTACCGAACAGCTCGGCTCACGGCCCCAGCGAGAGAGCCCGGCGCAACTACTTTCTTCCCTTTTCTTTCTTCCTTTCTCCCTTTCTCTCTTTTTGCCCCTGCTGGGTGGTGGCGGCGGCGGCGGGGTGGGGGAGACTTTGAATGACCAAGCTCGCGTCCACCTTTCTCTTCATGTCGACGTCCCTGGAAACAGTCACACGGATGCCATGGTTACTTCTGCCGCGGTAAGGGGAGGCTGGCATGGAGAGTGGGCAGGTCCTGGGGTGGGGAGCGGGCTCTGTTGTGTGTGCGTGTGTGGAGGGGGGTTATGGGGGTTTCCAGTGGACTGGAGCGAGGGGCTCCTAACTCCGCACCCTGCCCCACCCCCACTGTGCCGCTCGCTCTCACTTGCCCCGGCTGGTGCCTGCCGCGAAGTTTACGCCGGATCCGAGGCCGAGACGTAGCCACCCCTCCCCCCACACACTCCCCCCCACACACCGGCACACACCGACACCCCTTCCACCTCCTCTCTCTCTTCCTTCGGCTGCCCGAAAAGCCGTTCTCAATCTGGGAAAGTGATCAGGTTTAAGAAGGACCAGAATTGGAAATGGGGACGACAGAAGGTCCGGAAAGAGATTCAGCAGAACCGCCCCCCTCCCACCCACTCCCCCAGCACCCCCAAAGACCCTTGTCTGCTTCTCCTGTGAAAACTCCCCGCTCATTCAGAAACAAAAGCGGTTGGCAGACAGACCCCGGGCGGGGAGGAGACCAGGGTGCCGCAGCAGCTCCCCCGGCGCGCGCCTTGTACACGGTTCCCCTCCGTGCCGGGTTCTCGACGCGGCCCCCCATCCAGGGTCCCGGCAAGGGCTGGGGGAGGGGACGCGGAGCTCAGGACCGCGGCGCCGGCTTCCCAGTTTGGGGAGCTGGGACTCCTGGCCCCGTACCGCATACCTGCACTGGAGTCTCCCTGCTTCCGCCGAAAGCTCTCTCGGAAACAACCCCACGTCCCCCTGGCTTGCCTGAGCAAGCCACCCCACCCCACCCCATCCGACCCCGCAACTGCCACGCTGGGTCTCTGCGCAGATGTTGGAGCTCCGCACGCGGTCCGCACATCTGGGGCCCCACCGTAGAGCGGCGGCGGGCGCGGGAGCCGGGCCATCAGTGTGTGTGTGTGGGGGGGGGGGAGTGTTGCCTCACAGATTCTCCGAGCCCCTTCTAGGAACTTGAGAAGGAGGTGTGGGAACCAGGGAATCGGCGGGGCGAGGTCGGAGTTCAGAAAAACTACAATGATCCAAATTGCGCCACTGCCCTAGCGCTCAGCTCAATGGCGGACGCTCCTAATGAAAGTTGGAACCCTTGGGAGTTGAAGGTTCAGGACAGGGGATGCGTGTGGCGGCGGGGCTGGGACAGGACGCTCTGCTTGTTGGTTTCGGGCGCGAGTAGGTGCGCGCCGAGGAGGCGCGGCTCCTTTGCGGTAGCTCGGCTGCTGCGTTCCTCATCTGCGCTTTAGATGCACGCAACTGAGACAGACCCCTGCGTCTAATGGGGTGGGGGCTGTTGACTAGAAAAGATCCGTTCATCGGATGGTGGCCTGGGAGGAATTCTAGGTAGAGGATGTAGCAAGACCGCCACGCCTCGACCTCTGGCGGCGGGCTGCAGGTTCAGAATCAGAGCGGAGGCAGCTGCTGGGACGCAGCCCGCGTGCGCGCTGTGCTCTTTGCTGGCGAACTCCGGAGACTGTGCTCCAGAGGACTTGTTTATGTGCCTGAAGAGGAGGGGGCGGAGGGACTCGTGGGGGAGGGGAGGAGAGACTAAGAGGATGGGTGTTCCTCTGCAGCCTGACTACGGAATATGCTGGGAGACCTGCTTTTTAATAAAGAGCTGCCTGCCCTCTGCCACTTAGCAAAACAGTTAAGTGAGCAAAACATCTGAGCTCCCTGCCCCAAATTTCAGGGTGGTAGAAAGTTGTAACATAGAAGGAACGTCTCAATTAGGTCTATTTCTGCAATACACAGAAATTTCCAGCATACTCAACCTGCCCCCTTCCCACTCCCAATTCTTTCCTGAAGTGTTGCACAAAGAAAGTTGAGAGATGAAATTCAAGGATTAAAATCCAACCGCCTCTGTCTCGGGCTCAAACACATAACAGCAAGGTATGGAGGGAGGAGGAGATGAAAAGCAAGCCAGCTGCCCTGAGCAGTGTGGAGGCAAGTAGGAAGTCTGCGGATGTTTGCTCTAGAGAAAGGTTTGGCTTTGGTGAGGACCGCACTGTAGCTGCAAGTGGAGCATTTGGTTCTCCGTAAATGGGGTCTCTGCTTTCTGCAGAAGGGAGATTGTGACCCTTGGGTGTTCTGTGGGTCAGTGAAGGATGGGCAAGCATGTGAGTGTGTGTGTGTGTGTGGAGAAGGGGAGACCGCAAGAAAGCAGGAACTGCAACACGTTCTGCATGAGGCGAGGTGTGTGCGTTTCCGAGGTGTCTGTGGGGTGGGCATATGTGGGAATAGCTGGAGCTGAAAGCATGTGGGAACATAGGTGTAGCTAATGAGAAATCTGTGCCTATGAAGGGTGTCGAGCAGGAGGAGAGGTGCAGTGTGTTGAAGACAGATGGCTTGTGTGTGCCTGCACAGACGAATTGAGTGGGTGTGGTGTGGGAGGGCGGCTGTGCGTGTGAGGGGAAGGTGGTTATGTGTGGAAGGTTGGGCGCCTGAGGATTACCAAGGGGATGTGTGTGGGGGGCAGGGAAAGAGTATCTCTGAGGACAGCAGAGTGTGAACTTTATGAGTACCCACTGGGAAATTCGGCTGGGGTGGCACGTGGGGCATGTGTGAGAGAGAAGAGTGTGGGCTCAGACACTCTATGGAGGGATATGGCAATTGTGGGAGAGGGTGCTGGTATCTGCCTTTATTCTTTCTTCCTCGGAGGGGAGGGAATTGGAGAAGGCTTAAAATGAGAGATGTGCATTTGAGAGGAAAAGGCCTCCTGTGTTGGCACTGGGTAGGGGACAGGGAGGGATGTGTATTAGATTGCAGTGAATGGAGATATTTTGGGTGCCTCATGGCCAGGATGCATGTTTTCCAATGGTGTATGATGGGTTTCTTATTTAATAGTGGAATTCACTCTCACCAATTGATATTGATTAACAGTTAAAATTTATGGAATGCCTACTGGATGCTTAGCCCACTGCTGAGTACTGGGGCATGGCACCGTGCCCTGGAAAGATTACTTCTCTGGACTCAGCTGATTACTGCAGTTTTGCCAGGAACAAGGGAGAGAGTGCAGTGCTAGTTGAGGTTTCTTTAAGGTCTATAATGCAATTTCTAGAGATTTTTATGGCTTTTGGGGGCCTAAGGAAAGCTGTATGGAAATATATCTGTGCTTTTGCAAAAAAGTGGAGCATAAAGATAGGGGTGATGTATTGTTTTGTGTGATGGGGAGGGAGCTGGAGGGTATTGTTACAGTTTCTTGTAGGATATGAGGGTTGGGAATTGGGGGTGCTGCCTTCCAGTTTAAAAACAGAGCCCAGATACCTTTGAGGATTGAGTTTCCGAGTTTGTAAAGTGCCTGCTAAGAGGGGGAATAAAGACTTGACAGGTGGAGCTGGAGAAGGGTGACCAGAGAAGATGGGGTATTTTTGTTTTTATGTTTTCTGGGCTATAAGTGCAAAGTAACCTGAGGTGTGCATGTATATGCATTTGTACACACGTATACATACTGTAGGGCTAGAATAAAGTAACTGGGAGAAAGCTGGATAGAAGGGTGTATGTTCTGGCTCTAGAGAGGGGGTGGGCTTTTTACAAGGAATTCACAGGAAATCTGCATGTCTGAGGAAGGCTGGAAAATGTCTTGGTTGCTCAGATGTGTATTTTAAGTGGAAAAAAGTGTAGATAAAAGGATGACTGTAGGCTTGCGGAGCATTTGGGGTTTTGTTTGAGGAGTTGAGGGGTGTATAAAGTTGCTTGGGTTCATACCCTGCGATAGCTAGTGAGGCACCTGGATCTGGGCAGGGCAAAAGGTGTGCTTTTGTGACAACGCGCACCTGCCTGGCTGGACCAGGTGATGGGAACCCCATTTTATTAGGTTCTGATGGTGTGAGGGTGCATGTTTGGGGGAACTGTGTCTGACTCTTGGCATTTTCAAATTAGTGAAATTAGAGTTGCGCCATCTTGAGGTTGTACCTTATTTCTAGGGGAAATTTATCACTGTAAGAGATAGACCTGATGATAGCTGATATTTGTCACAAAGTAGGGACCTAACTATTGGTCAGAAGGGCTGCTGGTAGATATTTTTGAAAACAGTGTGATGAAGTGGAAAATTTGCAATTAGAATGCCTTGATTCTCGCTGTCTTGGCGCTTTGGAGCAGTGTGACTTTGGCATGGTTTTCTAATCTCTCTGAACCCTACCTTCTCTTTTTGTAAAATGATAAATGTCTCTGATGATTCAATAAGGAGGAAAGCTCACTCCTCTTTCCCCCCCAGTCAGTATCTTTAGGAGCACAGTATGTTTAGGAGCACAGAGCTTTACCCACAGAGGAAGTCTAATTGAATACATGTGCTAGCTTGTAAATAAGCCCCTGTAAAAGCCCTCTTCTCCTTTACAGCCCAAATTGATAAAATAGCCTTGATGCAGCTGTCTCGGTTTACTTATCCATAAAATGGAAGTAGCCAAACCTTGAGTATGGTTGATGGAAATCTCTATCCATAAAACGACTTAAATTATTTAGAAGAATGTGGTCCAGAAATCAAGGTTATTAATTATCAGAGACAGGCATTTTCTTATTATTTAACATTAGCCATGCAGACCACAAGGCCAAACAAATGTGACCTTGAGGACAGAAAAAATAGTAATTGCCCATGGCATAGGCTTGAATAAAAGAGGATCACAGTCTGGCCAATTTGGGTTACTGTCAAGGCCTGTTCTTCTCTAGACTGTGGATCCTTGGCAGGCAAGAACCTGCCTGGTAAGAGGAGTTCATGGACTTTGGATTTGTGGAATGCTACATGCCTAGTGAAGCAAGTTAGAGACAGCCACTTGTCCCAGAGACAAGGAGGCAGGGGGACAAGAGACCCGTGGAAATCTCCGTGTCCTTCCAGAAGTAAGCACAGGCTGTTAACTCCTGGCTCAGACTCAGGTTCCCATCCTTGAGTTCGGTGGCCATAAATAGACAGGAGCTAAGCTATTTCCATGAGGCACTAAACCAATTCTGTTGCTTTTCTTGGCGAGATTGGACCAATTAAGTTGATTGGAAGAGGTCACCGCTGATGGATCTTACATTCCTCAGGTGGGATAAGCCAGAAGAGTTTAATTACATAACATTTCCCATCTCTGCAGTTCCACCCCCAGATGTATCAGATGTTCAAGCCTCTCCTCCATCCCACCACCC